>JANAVB010011799.1:4307701-4313178 GCA_029216955.1 Iris pallida | reverse complement strand
TCCGTCCCTCAAGGTGTAGGTGAAGGATATTTTAAGAAAGAAGAAGTAGGAAAAAAAAGAAAACAAGAAGAAGAAGATGAAGATGGAGACGTCTATGAAGATTCATCTTTTGAGTTTTGAATGTCTCTTATTTCAATGTGGAAGTAAATTTGACTTGTAATATTGTTCTGAATATTGTTGGTCATGGCGGACAAACTAAATTTTGTGTTTGAAATATTGTAAGATTAAACTTTTCGCTTGTACTCAGTGCATAGTTCGTAATTTGATTTGAAAATGTAATATGGTCTTGAATTTAGAGTAGGTCTGATAATTATTTGGATTATTGTGAATTATGCAGGTTCTATGTTGAATTACTAACGTGGATTGGACAGATACTGTAACGTGAATTATGCAGTTTATTGGACTTGGAATGAAGTATACTTAATTTGATTATGATTTTCTGGTTGAAGCGTTTATTTGGTTGGCAGTTGGCCTTGATAGATGATATTGATATTTTGGTGTATTCCTTTGATTTGCAGATGCCCATCACAGATTTCGTGAGTCCTGGGTGCATTGCTAGGGTTTAAAGGTGGCCACATTACGGATGCATTCCTGGGATCACTGAAACTTTATTTGATTGTAATGTGTTTTGCTTTCTGTAAAAAATCATTACATCGATGCCATCAGTATGAATTCGATGCCAGTGCATGTTCATCCCTTGTTATTGCTGAAGCAAAATTGTAATCATGCCTGTTCATCCCTTGTTATTGTAGAAACATAATTGTAATCCTGCATGTTCATCCTTTGTTATTGCCATCAGTACATCGATGCCATCAGTATGAAGTCGATGCCAGTGTAAGGCATAATGTAATGTAAGAAAAATTCTCTTTGATAGTAGGTTAATTATATTCAAACATTCGCAAGAAATTTTGTTCAGCCATACAGTGGAAGCCTGATAAAATGATATTCGGATTATCTTGAAAATGATTTAATATAAAATGAATGTACTATGGTAAATGATATTAAAAATACTGTAAATATTTGGTGAAAAAAATATGAGATACTTGAACATTTCCAGTCCTAAATGTACCATACTTTGTTAAAAGCACAGAGAGTGTCCGTTCTCCGTTTTCAAAGAACGGAGAATGGCCATTCTCCATGTTAAAGTAACGGAGAATGGCCATTCTCCTTGAGCATGGCCATTCTCCGTGTTAAAAACAAAGAGAACAGCCATTCTCCGTCCATTCGCCGTGTAGAAAGCAAAGAGAATGGCCATTCTCCGTACAATCGCCGTGTTAAAAGCAAAGAGAATGGCCATTCTCCGTCCATTCGCCGTGTTAAAAGCAAAGAGAATGGCCATTCTCCGTGTTAAAAGCAAAGAGAATGGCCGTTCACCGTCCAAATAAAATATTCTCTTCGAAAATATTATCATTAGAAAAGTAAAAAAAAATCGTCCGATCAATACAGATTTTTTTAAAAATATGTGACAAGATGATCCGCCCGACCTCAGAAGCAGGTTTTCCTCAGTTCACAACCACCACCGTGACATGTAGCTTTATTAACAAAATATTAAATTATTAGATAAAAATAAGATTTCTGACAATGGCATGGACAGTAAAATTAGAGCGGCGCCGCTAATACTTCTTGTTCGAGGAGGTTTCGACTATGTCCGACGGGAAGCGAACCGATTCTTCACGGCGCAGCTGGTACTCCTCGTTGTTCTAGGAGGGCTCGACGACGTTCGACGCGATCCGGACCGATTCTTATTTCCATCTTCATCTCTGTTTCTCTTTCCACCACAACCACCAACACCACCACCACGACGGCCTGTAACCAAAAAAAATATAATACGAAATATTAAATTAGATGGACTTTTGAGAGAGTAAATATAAATTAATTTAGGGTGTTCATTGAAAAAATTAAAGTGAAGAATTACCTGCTAAAGCAAGTTACCAACAGGTCAAAAGTCTAAATCAGCATTAAATGATGTTTCTACACTATTATTCAATCCGAACCATTGGATCAACATCCAACGGTCCAGATTTCGGATGTATCGATACATCCATTTCCAGCGGATGTATTGTAGAACGACCCATATATATATATATATATATATATTAATTATAGGTATATACTAAATATATATAGGTATACACTAATATATATATATATATATATATATATATTAATTATAGGTATATACTAAATATATATACCTATAGTGTATACCTATATATATTTAGTATATACCTATAATTAATATATATATATATATATATATATATATATATATATAGGTATATTTAGTTATTATATATATTAACAAAAAAACACAAATAAACCCAAAAATCGAATAAACCGAACCGATTTAATTCGGTTCGGTTATTGACCAATTCGGTTCGGTTTTGGTCCAATTCGATTTTCGGTTATTCGGTTCGGTTGGAACCGAATAAACCGAATACTCACCCCTAAGCAGGCGTTCTGAGACACGGCCCGGTACCTCATCCTCAATCCAGAATCTCAGATTGACCCCAGCAAATAAAAAAATGGGTCGTTCTTTGCAATATTTAAAAAATCGGATTGGGGATTCATCCCGACAAGGCATTAGGTCGGATCAAACTGGTTCAACCACTGAATTAATCTAAGTGGACCAAGTTCAATCCCTTATTCACGATGAATTTTTTTTTAAATATCTATTTACAACCAGTTTTTGAAAAACAGTGGATCAATACTGATCCGGTCCGAAAAAACCACCGGTTCAAAGCCAGTCGATTGAACAGGCTGATTCGGTCCGGTTTTTAGAATAGTGGTTCTTTGAACAAGTTACATATTTGATATTCATTACGTATGCATAGAAAATCAAACAAATTACCTTATTATCAAGTGTGCTACTCGTCTTGCCGGAAACATCCAACACCCAGTCAAATAGATTGACAAACTGCAAATCTATATTAATATGTTGTCACGATCTGATTCCAATATACTGGATCCAGTCGGATCATGTCCAGCCTGCATCGTTGTGAGACGGTGGCAGTAAGCTGTATCAAGCGGTAGTACACAAGCAGATAATTCTAAAATACGAGAATAAGAAAAATATTTATTTAAATTTTGGAATTTAAGACTAAATGTCTAGATGAAATAACCACACAAGCAAATAAATATTTAGTTAATACATCTGTTCTTTATTAGAACTGAAAATGGAAAAACTAAGCAACATGCACAACTAGTAGTCATGGGCTCCCTGGTCAGGTTCAGCTACCTCTTCAGGACTCAGATCAGGTCCATAGTAGGAACTAAAGGCGAGATTCTCGTCTTTACAATCACCTAAAATATTGGTCTCCAGTCAGGAGGAGCAAGAACATACATCCATATCCAGCATTCTAAATAATAATAAATGATGCAAAGGCAGTTTAAAAAGCATTAATATATTTTTCTAGATAATAATAAAGAACCGGCAGGGCAATTCTCAGGAGCTACAATGATGCAATCTACAATAATTCAATAGTGATTTTGAGTGTATAGCAGATCTGTGACCGACTGGTAGATTCAATGTGTATAATAACATTTTGGCCAAATGCTAGTATACGGTACGACTCAACCCCCTGTGCAGTAGGGGTTAGCACGAGAGAGAGAATATTGGTAACAATAGCTTTGGTCATAAATGCTATACTACTCCCCCAATTTCCGAATCAATGAATCAATCAAGCAATCAATCTGGGGTCTGAGAGGGACCCCTGTAAATCAGTGTTGATACAATATATATAGTCCTACTAATATAGTACATTTAATTATTAAATAAAATACGAACATGAATAGTATGAAACTTGCCTTGGGTTTCTCCGGTGTTGAGTGACGACAGGAAAGTATTCGGCTAAAGCCCGGGACCTGAACCTACATTGATTTAATACTCCGTTTTAGAATCATTCCAAGGGTTTAACTATTAACGCAAATAATTATAGTAACAATCATTTAGTTATAAAATATTTTTAGAGAAATAAAGCTATAATTATTTAATACTTTAAACTACGTATAATAATATTTGGTAAAACAATTTTCTAATAAAGCTATTATTCTATAAATAATACAAAAAACTATATTTGGCAAAACGTTTTTCTTAGTAAAACTACTACCTTTATAAGGATGCAAAAAATACTATATTTTATTTATTAGTAAATGATAATGGTTTCGTAAACTAATATTATAATTAGAATGACTTATATAAAATACTTGAAAATACTTTGAAATTAAAAGTATTTTATTTACATAAACTAAACGGATTATTTTAGTAGCTATTTTAAATAATAATAAAAACACTTTAATAGTAAAATTATGAAAATTATTTATTTAGTAATAATCTAAGATTTTAGAAACATACTCAAGACTCTTATTGGAATTATCATCTAAAATTTTCTTTTGATAAGATAAAAGTTACTAATTAATTTAACAATTTTATTACAAAAATATTATATATTAATAATTAGTAAGAAATCATTTAATTATACGAATAACCTAAAGATTTCTACAGAGAAATAACTAGCGTTTATTACCTAAAAAATCTTTTTTGGTAATAAAAAACCGTTTTTGTAAGATAAATAATATTTTATCCAAAAATAAATAATTAAAAAAAAATTTTGGCTTAAAATCAATATTTCTTATATTAGTAACAGACTTTTGATATGAAACTAATTAATACTAACTTAATAATTATTAACGTAAAAATTAATAATAATAATATTACTCTTAACTCTAAATGGTGCGATTTCTATGATATTCGAAAACCATTTTTAGTTAATCATTTAATCTAAAACTTACTATATAATATATAATTTATACAATACGGTATAATTAATATTAATAATATTCTAATCGCCACAATAATTAATTGTTGAATTTCATTACAAACATAGGTCCAAATTATGAAACCAGCTAACTATCTATTCCAGAATTAACAGAGCTTTATTCTGTCAATTCCGGTCAGAACAGGATTGATTTTGCATTCTGTAAAAATACACAGAATGGTCAGGCTTACCGAATCGTTGATGACGGAGTACCGAGGGGAGGCCACGGACTAGGAACGCGGGTATGCGGAACGCGCACGCGCGTACGCGGGATGCACGCAGAACAAGACGACGCAAGGGGGGCGCACGCACGGGAACATGCTGGACACGTGCGGGGGGTGCTGGACATATGCGCGGAAGTGCTGGTCGTGCGCGGGAGGCGGCGCACGGGCAACCATGCGGCTGCTGGCATGCGGAGGCACAGCCTGGACGGTGCTGGCCGACGGGGAAGCGCATGGGCGGCGCTGCGGACGCACGGACGGCCCGAGGAGAGTAGCATGGGGCAGTTGGCCGGTCGGTGCGGGGTCGCCAGTCGGCCGACGGTTGTCGAGCTTACTGGTGCGTGGGGACGGTCGCGCGGGCGGGGTTCTGCCGAGGATCGAATGGGGGTGGTGATCCGGTCTGGAGAGAAAGGGAGAGAGAGGGGGTTGATGTTGCTGG
>JANAVB010011799.1:4287701-4302701 GCA_029216955.1 Iris pallida | reverse complement strand
GAATCAAGAAAGCATACGTAGACACAGCCGATTTTAACCTGGTTTCCCTCGTGGAGGACTAGTCCAGGCCTGAGAACTCCAGCTCAGGATTAAATCTACTATTTGTGAAATAGTAGTTTACAACCCGTGCCTTTACTTCAGAAGAGCACGTCAACTTCTTACAGAGGATCGCAGTGGCGATTTGCTTGGAATTGTCCAAGCGACTTCTTCAACTCTTGCATAAGAATCCTAACTGAGAGATGCTGAGCACTCGAGACTTAGGAGGCTTATGGCTAGCAGATGGGAAGGGTATGGCTTATTTGAGCTATAAGAGAGAAGAGAAGAGAAGATTGGATGATTTGAAATGAGAAAATTCATGGCCTATTTATAGTGTTTTTGTAGGCAGAATTCGGCCAGAATTCGGGTAGGAAATTTCAAATATTTGGCCGTTGGACAACTAGCAACCAGCTAACCCTAAAATCAGGGATGCTGATTTCTAGGGGACAGAGTTCGGCCCGAACTCTGTGTGGAGGCAGAGTTCGGCCCGAACTCTGTCTCCAGAGCACAGAATGGTTCTAAGTGGCCAGTGGGTATTTTTCTAGATGGTGGAGTTTGAGGATTATTGGGTAGGCTATAGGTCAAGTCTCAAGAGCTCAGCATGACACAGTTTACATCAGTCTAGACTCAACAAAAGTGTAAAATACAGACTCAAATATAACTGAGAAGCTGAGACTGAGCTGTCGTCTGACTTGAGCTTAATGTAGACGTCGTGTGTCGTATTGAACTATTACAAATATTATTTAGTCAATGTTATCAATATTTGGTTGACTGTGACTTTGTGTCAACAATCTCCCCCATATTGATAATTGACAAAATAATATATGTATATTCAATATTCATACCTGGACACAGTTGATCACAAAAACATAGCTCCCCTATAATCAATGCCAAGCAGAAATAATAGCTCCCCCGTAACCGGTGAACGGTGCCGAGCTAGAACCAATAGCTCCCCCATAAATAATGCATTGAACCTGTTGGCCTGATAAATAATATCTTCCAAGAGCACCAAATAGCACATATATACTAAAAATATAAAAATAGTATGACAAGAATAAGAATATACATATTTCTCCCCCTTTTGGTATTAGCAATATAAACTGCATATGAATAATAATGATGCAACCACACCAAATAGAGAAGAAACTATATATGAATGATCAAAACGAGCAGCTAGCATAGAATAAGAAACTACGATAAAATGTCATCACACATAACCAGAGTCATCAAACTACCAGAGTTTGAGCACACCCTAAGTACATAAAGACAAATAAAACTAAATAACTGGAAATCAGAAAACATAAACTAGAATCATCAGCAGCAGCAGCAGATAGTAAACGCCATCTCCATCATGGAGCACGAGAAGGCCCAGCGGAATCTGAATGATCAGTGAATGAACGGCTGGGGTCCACAATAGCAGCATCCGGATCCAGGTAAGGCATGACCCAGGGGTCGTCAATGCGATATCCAGCGCGACCAGGATCCCGCTCCATGGGAATGGGCATAGAAGGGTGCCGAGACATAGAATACCGAATATCGTGCAGCAAGTTGCTGAGGGCACTCATCTGCAGGTTAGTTCGGTAGTCCATCTGAGTCCAGCGATCGTCCTCCAATGTGAAACGATCTCTGAGCATGGTCTGGATGGAGTCAAGAGTAGCAGGAGGAGGTGGCACATCCTGTCCAAGTGGAGGGGCGTCAGGCTCCTCATCATCAGAATGCTCAGAAGTCTCAAGAGAGGCGACGACTGCCTGAAGACGTCGTGCCTTGGAAAGGAATGCAGGAGCAGGCAAGAAAGGACAATCATGAATAGGGACAATGAACGCACGAAAAACCATATGAAGATACAAAGGATAAACCAGGGCTCGTGGTTTCTTCCTACAGTTAATCATCCAGTCCATCATGGAACGTGGAAGATTGAACGGGATGCGATAATGAAGATGATACAAAGCAGAGATCTCAAAATAGGTTACTTCATCGGTGGAGCCAGCTTTTGGCAGAATAGTATTGAAAATAATTCGATGAAGTTCATAGAAATACGGGTTGAGGTGTTTGGCCATAAGCTTGCGAGGACATATGTTAGGAGCACATAGTTCCTCCTTAAAGCTCTCAAGGGAAGTTTCACCAACAAATTAGAATTGGCGGGCTTCCACAAGCTTATCCCAAATATCGAGATCTTGAAGTTCAAGATACTCGCCCAACTCAGAAGCATCAAAAGCAATATCAATACCGGCAACCCGGGAATAGATGTGAGTGGCATTGTGAGTCAAGTTGCAATAGAACATTTGTATGGCGCTACGATAAATAACAAAGTTTGAAGCAACTAACTCATTTAAGCAAAGATCTTGAAACATTGATTCATATTGAGAAAAGATGGTAAAATTAATAGGATGTCCCCGAATACCGGACGAGTCCGAAAGTCGCTAAACCACTCGTTGGATGCGTCTAGCGATACAAACAATCGGTCGTCATACGTATTAAGGTCGCGGGGACGAGGTGGGTTGAACAACGGATGAAGGGGTTGTTGTTGTTCAACGGGTTGCTCAATGGGAGGAGGAGGATTCGAAGAGGAAGCACCCTCGGTTCGAATTCTCTTCCCACGATTGGGCAAGCGAGGAGCCATTTAAAAAAAGAGAATTTGAAATAGAGAGGGAGAAGGAGTTATACCTCAAATCAACAATGAACAGTGAAAGAGAATGAGAAAATAGCCCTTCTCCTTGATTTTGATGAAAAATGGAGCACTTTGGAGAGAAAACTAGGGTTAGGGTTTTTGAAAATATGTTTGGAGAGGTGAAAGTGATGGTAAGAATGAAGGAGAGGAAGGAAAAGCCGAATATAAGAGGAGGGTTTTCTTTGGTCGGAGTAAATCTGGACCGTAGGATCTCATTTGATCAAACGGCTGAAACCTGTCCCGATTTTGGAACAAGGGGAACCGAATTCGGCCCGAACTCTGGTAAGGGAAGAGTTCGGCCCGAATTCTGGGTCTTTGTCCCAGAACTAAAAACAGGCTAGAAAAAAAAAGTTAAGTATGGAAAATCAAGTTAGATAAAAACAATAGCTTGAAAGATTCAATCAAAATAGAATAATAGCAGAATGAAATTGAAAAAATAGTGAATCAGCAGTAAGAAATCAAAATGAACCATATAATAAATAAGGAAATATATCATAATTCAATAGTTTGAAGTTGCCATGGGTTAGCTGCAGGGGCCGGATCCCAGCTAGCGGTAGTCCTGTGGACTAGTGCACCGTGTCGCTTAGGCTTTTACGCCTTGTTGTCAGAAGGGCCCTTTCGGCTTGTACCCATAGCAAGTTCATCGTAAGAGAATCATAATATAATCAATATTTACGCAGGTGAGTTTTAATTTATGACAGCTTCATCTAAAATTCCAAGTTCACGACAAAAGAAATTGAAGCGCTCTTCGGATAATGGCTTAGTAAAGAAGTCTGCTAGCTGATGATCAGTGTCAATAAACTCTAAGTTAATCGTGCCATTTTGCTGATGATCACGCAAAAAGTGGTGTCTAATTTCAATGTGTTTTGTGCGTGAGTGACAGATAGGGTTCTTAGTCAAGTTAATAGCACTAGTATTGTCACAGAATAAAGGAATGTGCATGAAAGATAAATTATAGTCTTCAAGGGTTTGCTTCATCTACAGAATCTGTGCACAACAACGTCCAGCTACTATGTATTCAGATTCTGTTGTGGATAGTGCAACAGAATTCTGTTTCTTGCTAAACCAAGAGACTAAAGCCTTTCCTAATAAATGACACGTGCCGCTTGTACTTTTACGGTCGACCTTGCATCCAGCAAAGTCAGCATCAGAGTAACCAATGAGGTCAAATGATGTTGACTTGGGATACCATAGGCCCACTGTAATCGTACCCTTAAGGTATCGAAAGATACGCTTAACAGCGGTCAAGTGTGATTCCTTAGGATTTGCTTGATATCTAGCACATAGGCAAACACTAAACATGATATCGAGACGACTAGCAGTTAAATAAAGTAAGCTGCCTATCATACCTCGATACTTACGTTGATCAACGGGTTTGCCGCTCTCATCTGGTTCGAGTTTGGTTGAAGTAGCCATTGGAGTGCTGATTGGTTTGACGTTGTCAAGATCGAACTTTTTCAGCATGTCCTTTGTATACTTCGACTGACAGATGAAAGTTCCATTAGCCATTTGTTTCACTTGCAGACCAAGAAAGTAGTTGAGTTCTCCCATCATGCTCATCTCAAATTCTGTCTGCATACACTTGGCAAATTCTTGACAGAGGATTTCATCAGTAGACCCAAAAATGATATCATCAACATAAATTTGAATTAATAGAATAGTATCTTTAAAAGATTTTAAAAAAAGTGTAGTGTCAATTTTCCCTTTTGAGAAACCTTTCTCAAGCAATAAACTGCTTAGCCTTTCATACCAAGCTCTGGGGGCTTGTTTAAGGCCATATAGCGCTTTCTTTAGCTTGAACATGTGGTCGGAAAATTTGTGATTTTCAAAGCCAGGGGGTTGTTTTACATAAACTTCCTCCTTAATAAAACCATTCAAGAAAGCACTTTTCACATCCATTTGAAATAATTTGAAATTTTGATAATTTACAAATGCACAAAGCATCCGAATGGATTCTAGTCTAGCAACCGGAGCATACGTCTCATCGTAGTCGATACCTTCCTCATGGTTGTATCCTTGAGCTACTAGACGAGCTTTGTTGCGTGTGACTGAACCATCTTTATTTACTTTGTTTCTAAAAACCCATTTAGTACCAATTATCGAGTGATTAGTCGGTCTAGGAACTAGTTCCCACACTTGGCTCCTCTCGAATTGGTTGAGTTCATCTTGCATAGCAGAAATCCAAAATTCATCATTAAAAGCTTCAGAAATGTTTTTCGGCTCAACTTGTGAAATAAAGGCAGTGCTAGCAATAGAGTCTCTTAGTGATGATCTGGTAGTTACTCCACGTGAAACTTCACCTATCACTAAATTTTTTGGATGAGAAGGCTTGAAAGAGAATTTCTTTGGCAAGCCCTCCAGAGAATTTGTTTCGGTAGAAGTATTCATTGGAGTAGAAGTTGATGGCTCAACGTCATCATCAAGAGTACTTGCTGCACTGTTATCTTCATCAAAAGTCACATTTGTTGACTCTTCCACAATTAGTGAGCGTTTATTAAAGACTCTATATCCCTTACTCTTGGCAGCATAGCCAAGGAAAATACCATCGTCAGCTTTGGCATCAAATTTGCCTAAGTTGTCTTTGGTGTTAAGGATAAAACATCTACATCCAAAAACTTTAAAATAAGAAACATTGGGGGTTCTCCCAAACCAAAGCTCATAGGGTGTTTTTTTCGTAATGGGACGAATAAGCACCCTATTCAAAATGTGGCATGCTGTACTGACAGCTTCTGCCCAGAAGTATTTTGAAAGTGAAAATTTATTCAACATGACTCTAGCCATATCGCCAAGAGTCCTATTCTTTCGCTCCACAACACCATTTTGTTGAGGAATTCTTGGACAAAAAAATTCATGATCAAAACCATTAGAATCACAAAACTTTTCAAAATCAGAATTTTCGAATTCGCCTCCATGATCACTTCGGATACGAGTAATCATGTAGCCTTTTTCGTTTTGAACTTTCTTGACAAAAATCTTAAAAATTGAAATAGCATCACTTTTATTTGTAAGAAAAAAAATCCAAGTAAATCTTGAAAAATCATCAACAATAACAAAGGCATAGAGTTTTCCGCCAAGACTGGCTACTCTACTAGGCCCAAATAAATCCATATGGAGTAATTGCAAGGGTTTAGAAGTGCTTACAGAGTTTACGGAATGAAAAGATGACTTGGTTGCCTTGTTTAACTCATATTCGGCACATACGGTGTCCTTTTTGAATGTGATGTCGGGCAAGCCTCTAACTAGCTTCTTGGTTGATAACCTGGATATATTATCCATATTGGCATGACCAAGACGCTGGTGCCATAGTAGCCGTTCATTTTTATGAGCATATAAACATCTAGCTGTATTGTTAGTATTTTCAGACAAATAGAAAGTATAAATATTATCCTCTCTTACCCCTTCAAAAGCGATGTCTTCCGTTGACCTATCATAAATAAGGCATTTGTTTTGTCTAAAGTTAATGTCATATCCATGGTCAGCAAGATGACTAATGCTGAGCAGGTTATGCTTTAACTCGGTCACTAGGCAGACATCCTTTATTACGGGAGAGGAAGGATAACCAATATTACCATTACCTATAATATAACCTTTGAGGTTGTTGCCGAAGGATACATATCCTTCTCTCTTCATCGATAGTGATGCGAAAAGATTTGCGTCTCCTGTCATATGCCGCGAGCATCCACTATCGAGAATCCACTTACTCTTAGTTGAGGAGGGAAGGTCCACCTATATCAAGAGTAGATATGACCTTTGGTACCCAATTTCTTGAGGGTCCTGAAAGGTTAGTTTTTAGAAACCATGCATATATTTTCTTATCAACTAATCTTCTAATTCTACATTGTGGTGATATGTGTCCATGCAAACCACAATAAGTACATGTAGCATTCCTATTTATATTAGGAGCATGCTGATGATGTCTATAAGCAGTGTAATGAGCAGAAGTATGATGATTAGCATGATGATGATGATTATGCATAGAGTGCTGTGGAGTGGCATGGTGATATTGTCTATATGGAGCATGGTGATGTTGTCTATATGGAGCATGGTGATGTTGTCTATATGGAGCATGGTGATGTTGTCTATGTGGCATGACATTGTGATGTTGTCTATATGGCATGACATTGTGATGTTGTCTATATGGCATGACACTGTGATGTTGATTGTGTCTTTGTGCAGCATGATGATTGTATCTATGATAATTATTTCTACGTGTATGTGGTTTGTGTCCTTTGTGAAATTGTGTGTATATGAAAGCATAATTATGTGTAGTAGATGGATGATATGAATGACTAGCATGAGAAGTGTTATGGTTTGTGGGTGTCTCATGAGATTGGGTTTGAGCAACCTGTTTACCCAATTTAGTCTCTTATCTCTTGGAGACAGCCTGCAGATCAGTAACCTTAGCATTTAAACCATAAATCTTAGTCATAGAAATCTTGTGTCTACTCTTTTCTTCAGCAAGCAACGTGTTGAGTGTTGTGATTTCTTGTGTCTGTTGCTCAATACGTGTTTCAGCATCATGAAGGCTTAGTTTAAGCCTCGATACTTCATCAGTGACTTCCGTGGGTGAAGTGTCTCTAATGTTATCAAGCAATAGAGAAAGTCTTTGAATCTCGTCTTCATGACTTTTGATTTTGTCCTTGGCGTGTTTGTATTTACCAAGATCTTTTTGTGATCATCGAGTAAATCAGTGAAAGCATCGCCAAGTTCATCAAAAGAGAAGTTGTCAAGAGTTTCGTTTGATACCTTATCGGATGTTGCCATTAGGCACACATTAGCCGTATCTTGAGGAGAGTCCTTTTCTTCCTCGAAGTCACCAGCTTCGCTTTCATGCCAAATGCTTGTGTTGGCATATTTCTTTGATGAAGTTTTCTTGTATGGCTTTTCATAGCGGTTGCTCTTCTTCAAGAATGGACAGTCTTTTCGGACGTGTCCAGTCTTTTTGCAACCATAGCAAGTTGGCTCTTCTTCACCATCTTCTTGTGGTTCCTTCTTCCTTCGATTGAAGCGAAGGAATTTCTTGAAGTTGCGGACCATAAGGGCTTGATCATCTTCTGAGTCATCATCATCTGTCTCTTCGGGTTCAGCCCTTCGCCGGTGAGCTTTGAGTGCGATCTTCTTAGCCTTAGGAGCAGGCTCTTCGAAGTCCTTGAGGTCAAGCTCATGAGTCATTAGCTTTCTCATCAAGGTTTCCATGGACATGGTTGTGAGATCATTTCCTTCTATGATGGCCGTCACCTTAGGGTTCCAAATCTTTGGTAGCCCCCTAAGTAGCTTGCGAATCTTCTCGTGATTTGAGTATTGCTTGCCGAGCGAAGACAGGGGGTTGATGATGTCGTGGAATCTTGTGAACATTTGCGTGATCGTCTCATTTGGTTTCATCTTGAAAGCCTCGTATTCTTGCGTGAGACGGCTTATCTTTGATTCCTTGACTTGGGTAGTTCCTTCATGCGTCACTTCTAGAAGTTTCCATACTTCATGAGATGTGGTGCATGTAGATACCCTGTTGAACTCATTCCTGTCTATAGCACAGAATAAAGCATTAATAGCTCTTGCATCTAGACTTGCCTGTTTCTTCTCCTCGTCAGAATATTTGTCATGTGATTTCTCAACAAGATCACCGTTGACAACTATCCTGGCGGGCTTTTTGTAACCGTCAGTGACGACAGTCCACAGGTCAAAGTCTAGAGACTTGAGATAAAAACTCATCCTTGTTTTCCAATATGTGTAGTTGGTTCCATCAAATAGGGGAGGCCTATGAGTGGACTGCCCTTCACCATGATTGGAAATCAAGGATTGTGTGGTTGCCATGGATCAGCTCTAGGATGTAAATCCTTGTAAAGAGAACAGAGCTCTGATACCAATTAAAGAACAGGTGGCAACTCTAGAGGGGGGTGAATAGAGTTTATATAGAAAATAACCTATTAAAAATTAACTCTATCACAAATAAAACCAATCAGAGTAAATGCGGAAAATAAAGAGAGAATCAAGAGAGCATACGCAGACACAACCGATTTTAACCTGGTTTCCCTCGTGGAGGACTAGTCCAGGCCTGAGAACTCTAGCTCAGGATTAAATCCACTATTTGTGAAATAGTAGTTTACAACCCGTGCCTTTACTTCAGAAGAGCATGTCAACTTCTTACAGATGATCGCAGTGGCGATTTGCTTGGAATTATCCAAGTGACTTCTTCAACTCTTGCACAAGAATCCTAACTGAGAGATGCTGAGCACTCGAGACTTAGGAGGCTTGTGGCTAGCAGATGGGAAGGGTATGGCTTATTTGAGCTATAAGAGAGAAGAGAAGAGAAGATTGGATGATTTGAAATGAGAAAATTCATGGCCTATTTATAGTGTTTTTGTAGGCAGAATTCGGCCAGAATTCGGGTAGAAAATTTCAAATATTTGGCCGTTGGACAACTAGCAACCAGCTAACCCTAAAATTAGGGATGCTGATTTCTAGAGGACAGAGTTCGGTCCGAACTCTATGTGGAGGCAGAGTTCGGCCCGAACTCTGTCTCCAGAGCACAGAATGGTTCTAAGTGGCCAGTGGGTATTTTTTTGGATGGTGGAGTTTGAGGATTATTGGGTAGGCTATAGGTCAAGTCTCAAGAGCTCAGCATGACACAGTTTACATCAGTCTAGACTCAACAAAAGTGTAAAATACAGACTCAAATATAACTGAGAAGCTGAGACTGAGCTATCGTCTGACTTGAGCTTAATATAGACGTCGTGTGTCGTATTGAACTATTACAAATATTATTTAGTCAATGTTATCAATATTTGGTTGACTGTGACTTTGTGTCAACACCTACTACGGTCCGGATGACGTAGTGGGCTTAGACTTGGAGACCTTGGTCCAGCAGGGCTTAGCTCCGCCCGACGAGCCTCTAGCTTAGTTTAGTTAGAGTAGATATTTTGGACTGGACCTTGTCTCCAGCTTGCTACTTATGTTATGATATTATATTTGGGATTGTATAGCTATATTACTTTGTGTCTCTCTCTCGTTGTTGAGCTGGAGATTGCACTTGTGGTTTTTATCTATCTGGTTTTTCGTGCCATACTTCTTCCTTCTAGTTTGTGATTGAGTTTATCAGTATTTCATATTATATACCTCTGTGCTGAGATGACAGGTTATTATATACTGTTTTGTTGGCTAGTAGACCTACAGCGTTCTACGCCATTTTTATGGTGTAGGCTGGGCGTTGTCACGCGCTTATGCCCCTACCTAGGGTGCGGGTCGTGACACGTTTTTAGTGGTGGCCCATGCAGGTCAAAAGTCGCAATTAGTGCGATGTCGTAGTGGCGCTCGACTTATAGTGCTATTACGAGCCTGCAGTACGTATCTAGGATAGGCTATAGGCTAAGTTACTCAATCACAAAATAGGAAAACTTTCACTTGCTGATCTTTTAATTGTCCTTCTTGATATTGATTTTTGCATTCTAATTGTCCTCCTTGATATAATATTTCATGTGCCATATTGATTTCTTTCTTTTATTCTATCTTCAGGATGGTGCAGACCAGGTCCCAGCATCCTGAGTCCGCGGACGCGGAGAGGTCTGCTATGACTCGCGGACATGATTCAGACACTCCTGTTGCAGTCAGGATGTCAGCAGCAGCTCTTGGGGGCGCTCCTCTGCCAGTTTCGAGGGCTGACCCCGTGGTTGCTACGACTATTCCGGCCGCAGTACCAGTGGTTGATATGGGCCCTCTTCCTCCTCCTGCACAGCGGATTCCTCCACCAGTTGCAGACGTACTTCCACCTCCACCTCCTCTGCCTACAAACGTAGGACAGATGCTTACTTTCCTCCAGCAGATGCTGGAGACTCAGAGAGCCCAGGCCGAGGCTCAGCAGAGGCAGACAGACGCGATGCGTCAGGGCATGGAGGATGTCCATCAGTTGGCCCTTGCAGCCGTGGAGCAGAGGGCTCCGCATCATGGGACGCGTACGAGGTACGAAGATATCCAGGACTTCAAGAAGCTCGGGCTACATGACTTTAGCGGGACCGAGGGTGTGGTCTATGCAGATGATTGGCTCGAGGATATCGAGCGGCAGATGAGGGCCTCCCGCCTCGCAGACGACCTGAAGGTCGATGCGGTAGGTTTGCAGTTGCTAGATATTGCACGCACCTGGTTCAGGAACGAGCAAGTCCTAGCTGGAGAGGGCCATACTTGGGCAGAGTTCAAGCTTCTCTTCAAGGAGAAGTTCTTTTCCCCTACAGACAATCGGCCTAGTACGGCAGTTCCAGGATCTGCAGTAGGGCAGTTTATCTGTGGAGGAGTACGCCGCTGAGTTCGGCCGTCTGAGCCGATACGCGGAGTACATGGTTCGAGACCCGGAGATCAGGGCGAGCCATTTCAGGGAGGGGCTGACTTGGGATATCAAGATCCTCATTCCCTCCTTCTATGAGACTTATACCCAAATCTACGTGAAGGCCCACAAGGTAGAACGGGAGTGGGGCTTGAAGCCCAAGAGGGAGCGTGATCTTTTCTCGGGGGCTACTAGCAGCGCGGAGGCTGCTAAGCACCCTAAGCTTCAATATCGTTATTTTCAGCATCACCAGTCGCAGGTTCAGGCCAGAGCACCGGTTCAGCAGGTGCAGCACACTCAGCCGAGGCAGGCACAGCACGGGGCTCCTTGCCACTTCTGCAAGAAGCCTGGTCACGTCTGGGAGGTTTGTCGGAAGAGGCTGGGTGTGTGCCTCTATTACGGTGACGTCGGACATCAGTTGAGAGACTGTCCTACGAACCCTCGCAGGGTAGCCCGTGGAGCGGTAGCAGCTCAGGGGTCACCGACGAGAGTACCTGCAGTACAGCCGAGGGGTCCACTTTCGACCCAGTAGCAGCGGTTTGTACAGCACCACCAGCAGCGGGGTGTTCAGGGCAGGGCTTTTGCTCTTGCAGCCGAGGAGATCGAGCCAGTCGCAGATGTTGTTGCAGGTTCGGTTCTTCTTGATTCTTTTCCTGCCTTAGTATTGTTTGATTCAGGTGCTACGCACAGTTTTGTGTCAGTTTTTTTTGTACTTAAGCACAAAATTATTGCTGAATATCTGGGTAGGACTTGCAAGATTATGACCGGGGGAGGTATTATCCTGGTTAATAATATTTGTAAGGGACGAAGAGTCACTCTGGGAGGCCGAGATTTGAGCGCGTGCTTTCTCGTAATGCCACTTTCGAGGTACGATATGGTACTCGGGATGGACTGGTTGAGCAGGCACCATGCTAGCATAGATTGTAGAGCAGGCAGAGTATTATTTAGTCCGCCAGGAGAGCCAGAGTTTCAGTTTGTCAGAGGAGCAGCAGAGCCGGGAGATGGATTCTGTGGAGCCTTGTTGGCGGGGCAGGAGTTGCCGCATCCATTTGTTGCAGATTTTTTGGATGTCTTTCTCGAGGAATTGCCGGGGATGCCGCCGGACAGAGATGTTGAGTTCACGATAGACTTGATGCCGGACGCTGAGCCTATTTCTCAGCATGTCTATCGGATCAACAACAGCGAGTTGGCAGAGCTGAAGAAGCAAGTCGACGAGCTGCAGGACAAGGGCTTTATCAGATCCAGTTTTTCGCCTTGGGGTGCGCCAGTCTTGTTTGTCCCGAAGAAGGACGGTACGATACGGATGTGTATCGACTACCGAGCACTCGACAACCTCACTATCAAGAACAGGTATCCCTTGCCCAGGATTGATGACTTGTTTGATCAGTTGAGCGGCACGAGGGTGTTCTCGAAGATAGACTTGCGATCGGGGTACCATCAACAGAGAGTGAAGGGGGATGACATCCCGAAGACTGCTTTTCGTACCCGCTATGGCCAGTATGAGTTTACCGTCATGCTGTTTGGGTTGACTAACGCCCCGGCGGTATTCATGAACTTGATGAATAAGGTATTCCATCCATACCTTGACAAGTTCGTGGTGGTCTTCATTGATGAAATTCTCATCTATTCGAAGACGCCTGAGGAGCACGAGGAGCATCTACGGGTAGTGCTGGAGACTCTGAGGAGGGAGCAGCTGTATGGAAAGCTGTCGAAGTGCGAGTTTTTCTTGGATCGAGTGGAGTTCCTGGGCCATGTTGTATCCGGTGATGGGATTTCAGTAGATCAGAGAAAGATTGCAGCAGTACAGTCTTGGTCGACACCCAGTTCAGTTGCCGAGATTCAGAGCTTCCTGGGTTTGGCAGGCTACTATAGGAAGTTCGTGCAGGACTTCTCTCGAATAGCAGAGCCGATGACTAGACTCACTAGGAAGGACGTGGATTTCGTCTGGACTGATGAGTGTCAGGCTGCTTTCGAGGAGCTGAAGACGAGGTTGATATCAGCTCCTATTTTGACGTTGCCATTCGGGTCCGGAGGATTCACGATCTATAGTGATGCTTCGGGGAAGGGTCTGGGTTGCATTCTTCAGCAGCATAGGAAGATAATTGCTTATGCATCTAGGCAGTTACGACCACATGAGAAGAACTACCCGACTCATGATTTGTAGTTGGCAGCGGTCATATTTGCCTTGAAGCTGTAAAAACACTATTTGTACGGAGAGCGGTTGGAGATCTTCACAGACCACAAGAGCTTGAAGTACGTGTTTACCCAGAAGGAGCTGAATATGAGACATAGGCGATGGTTAGAGCTGATGAAGGATTTTGAAATATCCTTACAGTACCATCCGGGGAAGGCCAACGTGGTTGCGGATGCTTTGAGCAGGTATTCCGTGGCCATGTGTTTGACGATGGATCGTCACCTTCTGGCAGATCTGGAGAGCTTGGGCATAGAGGTGATAGTTCCTGGGTTTGAGGAGCAGATGTGGGGTCTTCAGGTGCAGTCAGAGCTGATGGACAGAGTCAGAGCAGCTCAGTTTGAGGATGAGGCTCTGAGGGTCATCAAAGAGCAGGTCCGGGCAGGACTGTTGGATGAGTTCTCTATAGCGGGAGATGGGTCGTTGAGACATGGTACCAGATTGTGCGTACCGAACGGAGGACTTCGGGAGGAGGTTCTTCAGGAGGCGCATCGTTCTCAGTACTCTATGCATCCTGGAGCCAATAAGATGTATAGAGACTTGAGACAGCATGTTTGGTGGTATGGCATGAAATACGAGGTGGCTCAGTTCGTTTCTAGATGCTTGGTGTGCCAGCAGGTGAAAGCCGGGAGGCAGAGACCCGGTGGATTGCTCCAGCCACTATCCATTCCTGAGTGGAAGTGGGAGCATATCACTATGGACTTTGTGTCTGGACTTTCGTGCTCTCCAGGAGGAAAGGATGCGATTTGGGTCATTGTTGATCGATTGACCAAATCGGCCCACTTTTTGCCTTTTAAGGTGGGTTTTTCTACGGAGAGGCTGGCCGAGATATACGTACGGCAGATAGTCTGATTGCACGGGATTCCAGTGAGTATAGTCTCAGATCGGGACAGCCGATTCACTTTCCACTTCTGGAGGAGTTTACAGCTTAGCTTGGACTCATCGCTCAAGTTCAGTACCGTATACCACCCCCAGACAGACGGGCAGTCGGAAAGGACGATTCAGACCCTCGAGGATATACTTCGTACATGTGTTTTGGTCTTCGGGAGATCTTGGGAGGACCACCTTCACTTGGTAGAGTTTGCTTACAACAACAGCTACCAAGCCAGTATAGAGATGTCACCTTTCGAGGCTCTATACGGACGGAGGTGTCGTACTCCCTTGTCTTGGGATGATGTCGACGAGAGGGTTTTGCTTGGCCCTAAGATGGTAGTGGATGCTGCGGAGAAGGTCAGGGTTATCAGAGATAGACTTCGGTGGCGCAGGACAGGCAGCGGCATTGGGCCGATAGCCACCGGAGGCCGTTGGAGTTTGATGTTGGTGATCTTGTATTTCTGCGGATTTCTCCGACGTGTGGCATAATTCGTTTTGGTGGCGGCGGAAGATTAGTCCACGATACATCGGACTTTTCCGTATCTTGGGCAGGGTCGGTGCCGTGGCTTACCGACTGGAGTTACCGCCCGCACTAGAGAAAGTGCACAACGTGTTCCACGTGTCGCAGCTGAGACTGTCCGTGGCAGATCCCAGTCACGTCTTGGACCACTCCGAGATCGAAGTGGGACCGACACTCAGCTATCCAGAGAAGCCGATAGAGATCTTGGACCGAAGAGAGAAGGTGCTCCGGAACAAGGTCTTTCCCTTGGTTCGTGTTGCATGGAGGCACCACTCTCCAGGTGAGTCTACCTGGGAGAGAGAGGACGACATGCGGGAGCAATTTTCCTATCTCTTCGAGCCTTGAGGTAAAATTCTTTTTTTTCTTGTTCTATTCATGTCGCTGTGTTAGTTTCTCATTCA
>JANAVB010011799.1:4227701-4285201 GCA_029216955.1 Iris pallida | reverse complement strand
ATATATATATATATATATATATATATATATCACTCACACACACAAATATATATATATATATATATATATATATATATATATATATATATATATATAATATATATATATATATATATATATATATATATTTGTGTGTGTGAGTGATATATATATATATATATATATATATATATATATATATATATATATATATATATATATATAGTGAGTTAGAGAGGAAGAGAGTTTAGAGAGGAATGGAGGAGAGTTTAGAGTAGGATAGGGAGGGAGTTTGGGGCTGCAAGTGGCAGCCAAACCCCCCCATGGCTGTCCCAAACAGGGACAGCAGCCCTGTCCCCTTGGGGGCCTGCTGTGGGCAGGAACCCCCCCTCCCCCCAAAACAGCCACAAACAGCAGCAATAGCAGCAGAAATGGCAGCAGTAGCAGCAGCAGAAATGGCAGCAAAAGCAGCCCATTTAGCCCCCTTTAACCCCCCACAAAACCCCCTATATGTATACCAATATATACATATATATACCTACATATATACCTATATATATAACCATATATATCCCCCTAAAAATAGCCTATGAGTGGATTTGTGGAATGAGATAAGAGTGGGTTAGAATAGTGGGTTAGAGTTTAGCTAAAGAGAAAAAAATGGAATAGTTGGATATAGAGTAGAAGGAGGATTTTGAGTTCCGAGTGTCGGAACGCGTCCAAATTTGAGAGGGGACTTCGATATGTGAATTAGATTTTGTGGGTAGGCTCCCGAGTTAAAATCGGAGTTTCGTGTGGGATTAGGAGGATGGTATCACACGATATCATTGAGTATCTCGCGATACTCAAGATAATCGGTAAATCGACAACATATGCCGTAAGATGGACTAGATGTCCACTCTACCTAGGAAGCTTGGTAGATAATGATAGTGTAGGCTAGTATCCTACTACCCTAGGAAGCCGGGAGTGAAACTCCTAAGGTAAAGCTACTTGGCCTTAGTATTAGAGTAGACAGGTAAATGGGTTAAGTAAGGATAATGCCCAATTCTCAACATATGGGTTTAATACTTTAAGATATAGCTAAAATTAGGATATTATGGTTGGTAATGGTTAGGAATAGTGGACTTGGACTAGCTTTGACCTTGGTTGACCACGGTTGACTATTTTGACCAAAAGTCAACCGAAAGTCAATCGAAGCCTAAAATTGACTAGAACTTGACAAAACTTGACCAAACTTGACCAGTTGACCCAAAGTCAACTATTAGTCAACGTTAGTCAAGTTTGACCTAAAGTTGACCTAGAGTTGACCTAGGGTTGACCAGAGTTGACAGTTGACTAAAAGTCAACTCTAAGTCAACCGTTAACTTAAATCGACCTAGTTTAATTCCGTTTGACTTGCATTGACCCAGTTTGACCTTTATTAGACCCAATATGACTTAGATTGACCCTGTACAACTTAGTTTGACGTGTCTTGACCTAGTTTGACTCAGTATGACTTAATTTTACTTCCAAACCATTATATTGATACAGTATTCCATCTATAGGTCCTCGAGGCACTGTTCTTGGACTCAGTCGATCTATCCATCACATTTCAGGCGAGTACATTTGGGTCTACAAAATCCATGCTAGATTTGGACTCAAATGGCCGCAATCAACAAGGTACGTAAAATTATGAATATTGACATAATTATAAAAGTGCGTAATTTAAATAAATTAAAATGCGTAAATATTACAGTATAGGCACTGTATTTATAGGATACATAGTTACAGTATAGGCACTGTATTTATTTACATATTACAGTATAGGCACTGTATTTATATTGACATAAACTTAAATGACATAATTATAAAAGTGCGTAATTTAAATAAATTAAAATATATAAATATTACGGTATATGCACTGTATTTATAGGATACATAGTTACAGTATAGGCACTGTATTTATATTGACATAAATTTAAATGACATAATTATAAAAATGCGTAATTTAAATAAATTAAAATGCGTAAATATTACAGTATAGGCACTGTATTTATAGGATACATAGTTACAGTATAGGTACTGTATTTATTTACATATTACTGTATAGACACTGTATTTATAGGATACATAAATTTAAATGACAGAAATTAAATGACCGAATGGAAATTGCAATATTAAAATATATCTATAATATAGTACGATGTGTTTACCAAAATCACAAAAAGAATTAAATACTGTATTGATAATATTTTATCATAATTATTTAGAGAGATTTACATATATATATATATATATATATATATATATATATATATATATATATATATATATATATATATATATATATTACCAACAGCCCTCAGTAGCCTTTTGTTAGGAAGCCAAGGCTCCAGAAATTTAATTGGAAGGGAGGCTAGAGATTGGTGAAGGAGCCCAATGAACAACCATGGGGGTCCTATTTATAGAAAAACTTTAGAACCTTCCCTTCATAAATTTTATTACGAAAATACCCATCATAAAATCCTAAAATTTCTAGTGTGCCATTTTCACCAAGTTGCCCTAATATGTAATTTATCAAAATGCCCCTACAAGTTCAAAAATCGTAAAAATTCATACGGACTCCAAATAACTCCAAATAAATCGCAGAAAAAATTCTAAAATTTATAGAAAAATATTTAGAACATTTTAAAACAAATTTTGATAATTTTTGGAATTATTTTTCATTTATTAAATTTTGGGAAAACAGGGGTTACAAATTTTTTCTCCTTGAAAAATTTCGTCCTCGAAATTCCCAAGGTATCAAGCTGAAATCGCCGGCTCTCTCTCGGCTAGTGGATCGAACATATAAGGGTACTTCTCCTTCATGTCCGACTCCCACTCCCAAATAGACTCTCCTAGCGAGTATCTGCTCCAAGCTACTCTGACTAAGGGGATGACCTTGTTCCTCAGCCTCTTCTCTCTGCGGTCTAATATCTCCACGGGCTGCTCTGCGACTCCAAGGCTCGGTCTAATCTCCAGCTCTGAATGGTCCAATACATGACTGGGATCGAAAACGTATCTCCTCAGCTGAGACACGTGTAAGACATTGTAAACGCCTTCCAAGTTGGGTAGTAGATCAACTCTATAGGCCACCTCCACAATCATGCCGAGTATCACGAACGGACTAATGTATCTAGGGCTCAACTTGCCCCCCTCACCCGAAACGGATCGTCCCGCTAGTAGGTGATATCTTCACCAACACCATGTCTCCATTGGTGAACTCCATCGGTCTGCGACTAGCATCGACCCAGTATTTCTGCCTGTCCTGAGCAACTCTGAGTCTGTCTCTGATCATCCTGACCTTCTCTGCTGCCTCAGGGATCATCTCTGGTCCAAATATAACTCTATCTCCAACATCATCCCAAAATAACGGAGTACGGTATCGTTGTAGTGCCGCTTTCGATAAGCGGCGGACTTCATAATATGCTTGCGCCGAGTCAGATCGGCCGGGAACTTAGATGGCCATCTGACTCGATCGCTGATCTTGGTAAACGATAACACATTACGATATCAATCAAATCGATTTGGACGAATATTACGAGAATCGATCCAACTAATAGAACGACTTCTGTTAGAATAAGTCCTAGATGCAGCGGGCTGCGTCTCGGCGAGTGAGCTCTATATAAGAGTCCCTTTGATGGGACCGGACCGCTGTATGGTTTTCTTGGAGCTTTTGCCGCTGGATTTTGATGAAGTGCTTTCGCATCGTTTTTCTGGATGCAATCTACAAATTTTGAAGCAAGGGAAAAAGAAAGAATCCTAACAAAGTGTTGGTGCTATTGCAGGAGCTCGCGTAACTAAGGCTTGAACGTTGCGAAGCGCTTCGACGGTCGGTACGATCAAAGAACTCGGTGGGTGATTCGGCCCTTCTTTTCTACTCTGTCCCGCAAACAAAATTTCCTTTGCCTCGAATTCATTCAAATCGACGATGCCAAGTTAAATGCATGCCAATCCATAAAGGTCAAGAACTCGGGAAAAACGTATCGATTTAGAGTAATTTACTCTAAAAATATAAGTTTTGCACATAAACGAGAAAGTTTAAGGTTCTAGTAAAAAGATAGACTATTTCACGTGCTGTAAAATAATATAAAACGTCGATTGTGGCTTACGGTACCGCTAGAAATTTGGTGCCTACGGGATGCTAAGCCGGAAGTACGACTCGGGGAAAATGATTCGTTGCATGAGTTGGGAGAAATGATAATGTCGCTCAATACTGTCCGCACTATACAAATCTGTCTGCATATATTAAACTGTTCACGCATTGGCATGGTCATTGACAGCTTGTGCACAAGTTGAACTTTCCTTGATGCGGTATCCGGGGCATCAGAACCGAATCGACCTAGGGGAAATAAAGAAATTAGTGCTTCGGCGCGAGACATTACGGGACCTGCAGTAGGGCTTACTACCCAAACTGCAGGCACGTCGTAATGCCATATAAAGTCCCTCGTGGTGCATAGCATCAATGACCGCACATATAAGATAGTAGCATGCTCATCTATTGTCTTATGCAGGTAGTAAATATTATCTGTGTTTTATATAGGGACGAGCACAGTCGTGGTAAGAAATGTGATAAATTACTATGTTTTACTGTATGCTTTATTACTTCAAAGATGGCTATCGAAATGAACTGAATTCATTTAGTTCTAAATAGAAAGACAACTCTAAAGCATGCCTACCTTAGTCGGTTTAGACGAGTGGGTTCGTCTCGTCCACTTAGCAAGTGTGCTAAACCCCTTCCCCCAATTTCCCCAGGTGCGGCGGGCGCTCTAAACTGAACCTGAAGTGCGGAGAGGCATTTTGAAGCTCTTCCTATACTGAAGTATTTTAAAGTCAATTCAATCGAAGGCTTATGTATAAAGGGACGGATGTATGGAATGGCAAGTGTTAGTTCAGGCAGCTTGTCGAGTATGTTTTCTTTTATTTTCAATCAATATAGCCGCAACGGCATCCAATATAATTACGACTTACACTTCGTTGCAAGCTATGAATGAAAAGTATATTTTTATCTTCCTATACTGCGTCTCAATTTGATGTGATTTGTGAAGTTTTAACTTGGTATTTTAATATAAAATCAACGTAATGTTCTTGCCTTGTACGAGTGCAATTCCAGACTCATACGGCATCACGCCTTAGCGAGAACGATCAATTCAGCAAAATAACACCGGGGACGAAAGGTTTGTCGACTCGGGGTGTGACAAATTGGTATCAGAGCCCAGTTATGTTTTCTCAAAATTTTTGAAAGATGTTTTATTGTTAGAATGTTCGTTGCGATGGCTCGATTGAATGCTTGTCGGCATGCTACGTGAAATAAAAGTTCCATACAGGTAAGCCCGTAGATATATAACGGGTTTACTCTATTTTGTAGGAATGACTAAGAAAAATAGGAACAATTCCCGCACAACAACCCAAACCGTGGATAGTATGTCGAGCACAAAGAGTGGCCCTAGCGAGACGACTATAGAGAAAATGCTACAGTTGATGGAACTGCAGCAGCAACAGCTTCGAATGCAATTCAAAGCCCAATTTGATGCACAACAAAAGCAGATGGACGCCCTGAATCAGATAATGAACAAGATGGCGGGCAATACCAAGGCGACGGTCGTGGTACCCAAAGAGAGGCAAGATGTTCAAGAAGAAGACGAGGAAAAAGCTCAACCGTAAATGATAAATTCTTCTTCCTTGTTCAAAGTAAAGGAGTTCCGCAAGATGAATCCACCAAAGTTCAATGGCCGAGCAGAGCCTGATGTGATCGTGGGGTGGCTCGCAGAAATTGAGGACTTATTTAATCTGCTTAGCATTGAAGGGTCCCAGAGGGTAACATGTGCAGCGTTACAGCTGCAACTGAGGGCTTACGACTGGTGGACAGCTAAGAAGCAGGAAATCTGCGAAGCCAATACCGATACCATGATTTCCTGAAAAATGTTCAAGGAAGTATTTCTTGAGCAATACGTTCCTCGTACCGTCCGTCGACAAAAAAAAGACGAGTTCATGATGCTGCGACAAGAAAATATGTCAGTCGACGATTATGACTCGAGCTTCTCGAAACTGGCAAAGTTTGCCGGCGCTTTCCTGCCCAACAAGGAAGCATGGTGCGAGCATTTTCAACAAGGCCTCAATGATAAATTGCGTAGGAACGTCATGAATCAACGATGCCAAACTTATCGTGAATCCTACGAACCCGCGCTTGATAGCGAACGAATCTTTGGCCGTATGTCTTGAAGGCCCATGCCTGTCGTCCGCAACAATTTCAACAAGCGTCCTAATGACGCTAGAGGATCGGGAATACAAAAGCGTCCAAATACATCCTAGAATCGGCATCCGTATCCAGGATTACATTGTAATATCTGCGGCAGACATGGGCATCGTTCGAGCGAGTGTTTCTACAGAATATGTTATGGGTGTGGCGAGAAGGGCCATTCAAAGCCGCAATGTCCGAAAAATGTTCTGAATCAACACAATCCACCAAGGAACGTTCTGAATCAATATAAAGCGCCTATACTTCAAGGCGCAAATGCGGTGCCCGTCAACCCGCAGAATCAAGGCCATGGAGCTCAAGGCCGAGTTTATGCATTAATTCGGGATGAGGCGTTCGTATCCGATATTGTTGTAACATGTATATTACTCTACAAAAATATACCTGATCGAGTACTATTCGATTCGGGTGCGACACATAGTTTTATATCTGCTAATTATGCGAAAGAAAATAAAATAATCATGCAATCACTAGATATAGACATTAGCGTTAGCACTCTGTCGGGATTCGATACACCCGCGAACTTTATTTGTAGGGATGGCTACATTTGCATCGGAGGAAGAAATCTATCCTTGGATGCCGTCGTACTAGACATCAAAGAGTACGACATAATCCTGGGCATGGATTGGTTGGGCGCTTGTCATGCAACGATCGAGTGCTCGGAGAAGAGAGTGGTGTTTCGTCTTCCTAGCGAGGCAGAGTTCTCATATTCGTACGGTACGGTCTCGAAGACGTCAATGATGGTATCGGCAATCTCGACGAGGCGTATGTTGCGTTCTGGATGTACGGGATACTTGGCATCAGTTCGAGACACGCAAAAGGATAATACAAACATAATGTAGACTGATGTTATGGCAGATTTTCTTGACGTTTTTTCTGACGAGATGCCCGGGATACCGCCGGATCGAGAAATAGAATTCAGCATCGACACCTTTTCGACTACACGACCGATATCAAAGGTGCCTTACCGAATGGCTCCAGCAGAACTGAAGGAGCTGAAGGTGCAATTACAAGAGTTGCTAGACCGTGGATTTATTCGCCCTAGCGTCTCTCCGTTGGGACCTTCCGTATTTTTTATGAAGAAGAAGGATGGGTCGATGCGGCTATGCATCGACTATCGGAAACTCAACAAGGCGACCGTGCGGAACAAGTATCCTTTGCCACGAATCGATGACTTGTTTGACCAACTGCAAGATTCGACAATATTTTCAAAAATCGATCTTTGTTCAGGCTATCATCAGTTGAAGATCAAGTCCGACGACGTATTGAAGTCTGCCTTCCGTACTCGATATAGTCATTACAAATTCCTAGTCATGCCGTTCGGTTTGACGAATGCCCCAGCCGCTTTCATGGATCTGATGAACCGAGTCTTCCGGCCTCAAATCGATAAATTTGTAGTCGTGTTCATCGAAGATATCCTTATCTACTCAAAGAATCGAGAAGAGCACGCAGAACACTTGAAGACGGTATTTGTCACGTCCCGTATCCTAAGTAGGGGCACGAGAACGTGGGTACGTCCAGCCTACGTCACAGAATCGGCGGTAGAATACTGTATAGGTCGTCTATAACATACAACATTTAGACACAATATAAAGGTGTCTGTCATCTCCGTACGGAGGTATATAAATCACAAGACATCTAAGGAAGATAGCACGAAATATGAAAGATATGATAGAAGAAAATAACTAGAAATAGATGCAAGATCCCAACACAAGTTAGAGTTCAAAACATAACACAATATCCCAAAATAATAAATATACTATAAGTCTCAAGTACTAGCTGGATCGCAGTCCAGTCAAGCCTAACTAACTAGTCTAAACAGGAGGTAAATCCTCTACTGAGCTAGATGCTCCTCAGGCTCCTGAATGTCATCCTCATATGCCCCATAAAGGTTAGGGCAGTCATCATCATCATCTGTAATATTTGCCAACACATCCAGTCAGGATTGGAATGAGCACATCACCTCTAACAGTTCAAAATAATTTGCAAGCGCTATGAGTATGAAATAATAATAAAATTCTTGATGATCAAGTTGTAGAGGTAAAGTACAATAAAAAGACAAGTGTACAAGATCATATGAGAACAGGTAGATATATAAAAATAAGTAAACCTGTCATGCAAGATATGTTGGAGACAACTCAGATAAACTGTGTTAAGACCAGTGATTTGAAATACCAAGTTTTACATGTGAATGGCTAGAGGGATATATCCGACAAACCATACACCTACGTGTGTGGCCGCTATTATTCACGTAAGACCAATAGGATAGAAAGGGGTATGTTCACATGTCTCCTAGGTATTTCTCCGCCCAACTAGTACCCATGGAATTCAGGTTCTTCGACACGCATTTCATTAGTCATGATGGATGCATTAGTCATGATTACATTATTCAAGATAGGCATGAAACCACGTATCTCTAGTCAAGGATTCCATAAAATACCAATCCGTGAGTCCATCGTGTCAGAATCAAGATAGAACACTAATATAACATGCATCACAGGATATATCAACATAATAAAACTATCAGAGAATGTACTCGCCTGTCGTCCTGAGCAATAAATGTGAACCGAGCCTCAAAGTGGAGTCACAAGGCCTATAGATAAGATACATAGGTTAAATGGTGTTTAATAGTGCTAAACATGTTTTTCTAGTGTATGATATGCAATCTAGGTCCATTTCTAGGTCAACGTTGACCCACAGTTGACTTTCAGTCAAAATAGTCAACGTGGGTCAACCAAGTCCATCTAGGTTAGTTTAACCTTAATTCAAGTCATTACTTACCTGGACACCCTATCTATATGTATTCTCTAACCCTAGGTAATACTTTACCTTAACTTGATAGGTATCGACTTACCTTCTTTACTAGGTAAACCCTATACCCTTATCCATTATCTACTAGGTATGACCTTCCTAGCCAAGGTATTGTCACGACCCGCACCCACTGTGAGGGTACGAGTACGTAACAGCACCCAGCCTACGCCGCAGTGTCGGCGGTAGAACACGGTCCTAGGTCATGAACTATAACTAACACAATATGAAATAATCTCCAACTGGAGGCTAATCACAGAAGGTACAACTCAATCATAATCTAGAGGTAGAATATGGTACGATGAAATAGATAAGAAAATCCTCAATTGAGGTACAACAGAAGTGAAATAATCAAAGTTAACAACTACCAGTCTCAACATCTCCAAATATACAACTCTGAAATCAAGGACAATAACTAATCATGAAAAGAAAAAATAGTCTAAGCTATCTATACTAAGCATGGGTATCATCCTCAGCAGCTGCCTGAACCTCCCTAGGGGTCCAGGTCGTGAGTGTCATCTAGGCAAGCTCCATAGTAATGGGTGCAGGATTCCTCATCATCCTCTGTAAAATTTTCAACATGTCCAGTCAGGACGGGAGTGAGCACAATACATCTCACGCAGATCATAACAGGTTAGAAAATATAAACATACAAGAGAGTACGATACATGAAACTGAAAGAAGTACATGATGTAAATAGAGAAAGAACTGTAATAGAAATATCTACTATAAGTAGAGAGCTACCAGTGACTAGTGATTTAGAGTACAAAGTCGACATGTGAACGGCTGGAATTGTACATGAATATACTAAAGAGGCGCACATGGTTATACTACTTTGGAATTGTTCACATAATTATTTATACTCCTCCATACCCCAATCAATACACAAGGATCCAGACAAGTTATGTTACGTACATAATTTTTACATGAAAGTCCATAGATGGGTGTACATGAAGTATACATGAGGGCTCAGAAACTGAGTGCACATGAATTCCACATGAAGGCCCATGAAGGGTATATATGAAGTATTGGTTATACATAAAATACACGAGAAACATGACCGAACATGAGAGCACATGAGAGTACACGAGCGAGCATGAACGAACATGAAGCACATGAGAAACATGAATAACATGAGAACGAGGAATACAAGATGTACATGAAACACACGACATGATGTATCCGATGCTCCCGAGGGGGATAACATCTCAATGTAGGGATCCATATAGTTTCAATCCGTGATAATATCGTGACAGCATCAAATAAGGTAAACTAGAGCAGGAATATAATTCTAAGCAAGTTATGAAATGATCAGAGAATGTACTCGCCTGGTATCTGAATAGCTGTGAGAATATACTGTCCGAGATGAGGTATCTGACTCATATTTAGAGCAACACAAGTCAAGATGTATGCAGGAGATGATAATATAATCTACAATGCATCTGCATGCTGTCTAGGTCAAACTAGACTAAAGTCAACACTTGGTCAACTCTAGTCAACCAAACTAGTCAAACTAGGTCAAACCTATCCCAACAAGTCTTACTAGGCCTAACCAACCTATTCTAGCATACACACACAATAACTAGGCTGTACAAGCCAATAACACATATTCACTGGCATTCATGCCATATACACAGGCTAGGAGCCTTAGGCTATAGGCCATAGGCTATGTCACCTATATTCCTATTCCACATATTTCACACATATTGCATACATTAATATTTATCTAACTTAATATAATTAACACACATTTATACATGGCCACATTATGATATATATCACACACACACATATATATATATATATATATATATATATATATATATATATATATATATATATATATATATATATATATAGAGAGAGAGAGAGAGAGAGTGATAGGGAGAGGGACATGTGTTTGTAGCCATGTGGCAACATGTAATCATGTGTGTGTAGTAGAAATGTGGCATGTGAGCATAGTGTGTGTGTGTGTAAAATCTGGAAAACAGTAAGTGTACTAACATGTGTTGTAGAGCTATGAGAGTGTGTGTGTAGAGTGTTAGCTAAGTTGTGAGTGGTATGTGTCATGACAGTAGGTGGATTAGTCTTGTGTGTCAAAGGTGGCAGGAGAGTGTAATAGGTTATGAGGGTGTAATATCAGATTTTAGTGTTGTGTAAACCTGTGAGGGTGTGGACATGTAAGCATGATGTGTGTTTAGATAGGAAATAGGTTAGTGAACTGAATCAAATACAAGTGTGTGAACTTAGGAAAAATTCAAGTAGTGACAGTTAACAAATAGGTTTTCAGGATTTGGGATCAAAATGACAGTTCATAATTTAACCCAACCATTAACACCAATTCGAATCCATTCATCCCATTTGTTAACATCAATCAACATGAATTAACCTAACAGTGAACTAACACAATGTAAATGGATTAAACATGGCAATTTAACATTAGAATTCAGTTTTAAACTGGAATTAAAATTCAGCATTACTAACAGTATAAAAGTCCAGGAAGTTCCAGTCATACATTGATCAGTCCAACCCACATTCAAAAATCTATTTCTCTTGATAACATCCTAATCTAACATGCAAACCCAACCTAGTAGTAACTAACACATGTGTCCATGAATTTAAACATGGTAAATTAAACATCAAATCAGTTTAGAATGGGATTAAAATTAGAATATGAGAAAACAGTAAACTACGTATCAGTTGGATAGGAGAAATCCAAATTCGAGAATCAAAACCTTGTTATCCTCAACCATTTTCTAACACAATTATATACCAACGTTCAAGTAATGTAATTACACATGTGTATGAATCTAACATGTCAAATTAAACACCAAAATTCAGTTTAAACAGGGAATTAAAGTTCAGGATTTCGAAACTGGAATCGTGTATCAGTGATTATGGGAAATGAAATTTCGAAAGTAAAAATCATGTTAATACACCAATTAAAGGGTTGGTAACTAGTTACACACATGTGCACGTGTCAACCCAAGCATACGTGTCCAACCAAGTGGACACAGCCGTGTCCACGACACTAAAACACAATACGACACACTGGACAGTGCGCAACGTCGTGCACGCGTGCACGCGTGTCCAGCGCATGACACAGGCCACGTGGTGACACGTGGCCGTGTATACACGTGCGCCAGGGGTAGGGCTACCCCTCTGACAGCCTGTACGGTGTCCTAAACACGTGTCGAGGCGTGTCTGATCGTACATCAGAGAGGGAATCAGCGCCTGTACAGCATGTCGCACAGCCAGTACGGGGAGGATAGCCCCTCGTGCACTCTACCATTCGATCCTATCTTTTGGAAGACTGATGTCAGTCGATGCCCCATCATCCTCGCCAAAAATAGCGTGTCCACGTGTCCTGTACAGGGAGAAATGGACCCCATGATGCAGGACACAGTGTATAGTACAAGAACAGCGTGTTCATGTCCCCGTGTGGACACGACACGAAGCTAAAATCAGAAAGTAAGGACAGAAATCAATAAACAAACCCTAGATCTAGGATCCTATTCAAAAACATTAGCAAAAATAGTAATTCGAAATGGTTTGGGCATTTCATCAAACACCTAGCCTACACAAGTGATACGTGTCCGATACGGACACGAAACCTAATACAATTTGCACTAAACTTCTACTGTAGTTAGGGGATACCTAAATCTAAGCTACCATGCCTTAAAAATAGGAATTAAATATAATTTGAGGGTTTTACCTATAGGTGCAAATAGCATGAAAAAGCTTCAATGGGGGTATTCTTCTTGATAGTCCAATGCTCCAAATTGATCCCAAACTGAAATGGCTCTCCACCAACAGTCCATAAACATCAATTAGAACCCAATACAAAAGACTAGGATGAAAAAGGAGGTTAAATGAATAAAATGAAAATTTTGAAGAAGGAAACAAACCTTCGTTTTTGTCAAATGGAGAAATGATATAAAGGAGGCAAGAACAATAGGAAGAGAGATTTTATAGGGTTGGAAATGACCTAGTGGCTGGTCATAAAGTGAAAGTTAGGGTTAGGGTTTCAAGTCATGGTCCATGGGCCAACTATCACTAGTCTAGAAATCAATCTCCTAAGCCTCAAGCCTATTGACCAATTCACTAAGCCTTCTATTCGAGTCTTGATTCCTACATGACTAACTTAGATTGACTTAAGTTAGACTAGGGTCTCACCATGCTAATCAAGTCACCTTAACTAGAGTCAGCATCTAGGTTAGTCTCTTAAGTCACAACTAGCAAATGTCAAAATCAACAACCGTCAATCCAATAAATAAATCAATAATTCTAATAAGTCAAAATGACCAAATTACCCCTAGGCTAAAAATGATAAATAGATATTCCAAATCACATGGTTAGGCCCTAGGGTAGACAGTCTCTAGGGTTTCACTAGCTGCACATCAACATCACAAGTCATGATTTTTAAATAGTTTTAAATGATTAAAAATCACCAAAAATCATATTATTATTTAAATATCATAATTAAATAATTAAAATTATAAAATTTCAAAATTACCCTCATTTAGAAAACTGGATGTTACAGGTATGATATACCCCATTCTAGATACATTATATATATTAGAATACCTAGATGTAGGTAACACTAAGTCACTTGACTGGCACCAACTCAATACCCCATTAACCATGACATCCCTTAACTCCCATACTATTCCTCATCCTCTTAAACCAAGTGGCCAAATGGCCCATAGACTAAACTGTCCAAACAAAGGGAGATATCCCTGCTGTAGTGAAAATACTTAATATTCCTAATGTTGCCAAGACACCACACTTCTATTTCACTCACCCACACTCAACCAATTGCATTGACACTCCAATTTACTGGCTGCTACTTACTGAATATGCACACTCTCTCATTAGGCACCCAGCCCACACAGGCCTAAGGCCAAGTGTTTGGCCTGCTGTTCCCTCACTGACCTGGCCTCTGTAGGAGGTCAATTGACCCTGCAACTCCCTGTGCAGTAGGCACAGGTTACCTAGCCTAAATCCAGTGCCATGCCAAGCAAGGCCTGGGCAATCCAAGGCAATACAACCCAAGGCAAACAAGGCTGCCTGGCCAATTCCCACTCAACTGATACCATTCACATATAGGGCTGATACACTAAGGAGTATAGGTCTGCTATCATGCCCGACCTCCTTAACATATCCACACTCACATGTATACAAAACATTCATACATATATACATGTGAATATATATGACACATTGCATTTGCTCACAGGGTTTGCTAACCATTGCTCTAAAACCTAAGGGGCACACTCAAGATACCTGCACATATATTTAACATTCAATATCCACATCCCCTTTTATCTCTCTAATACCTGATAGAATTGACCAAGTGATCCCAAAATCGAAACATGCACATATCAGATACCACTGATACCTTAAAATTCCTGATCACTAACACCCCAAAACACTCGACCACATGGTTCACTCACACCCTCACAAATCAAAACCAATGGCCACTGCCTAAGCCAAATCGAACCCTCTTGTCACACACTCTCATCTTACAACTCCACACACTACACACAACACACATACAAAACATGGGCATTGGCCAAATGTCATGAGTCAATGGCCCATTGGCCAACACTCAAATCTTAGTGAGTATCTAACTGATACTTCACCAAGGTTCCTACAAACTCCTGCTACTGCTGTCATGCTTGTAGTAGGCCAAATGGTCCTGTCAAGGGGCAGGATCCTCTGCTTCCTACCTCATCTAACCCCAAATTTGAACAAGTGGTGTGCACCAAGGGATATCTCACCTCTGATACACACCACTTCCTACCAATTTATTTAGACACTCATGCATCAGTCAATGCATACACTCACATGACTGAAACTAACATATTCACTCTCTATTTGACACAAACACATATACACACTACAACTCACACCATGGCACCCGCACATATAGGCAAAAGCCTCTAACCTATCTAACAGGATCCCCAGCACTGGGAGCCAATCCCTACCTGTATAGTACAAAATCCTGTTGTCCTGGCCTGCCAAGGCCAGGCCAACCTGCCACTGCACGACCCCTAGACCAAAACCTAACTCTTGAATGCCCCAAATCCAGTATTCCTACCTCACACTCACACATACATATCCTCGTATACAAGTAACACATACATATATATATATATGTATGAACTAATATATATATATAAAGTAAAAGTAAGGGACTGTTACCTCATGTTAGAGTGGACTGAAATCAAAGTTCAAAGACTAAACCAACATGTAGGGGCTGAAACTAAGCAACTGAACTCCTATGGGAATTGGGGCTAAGCACTAATGGTATGGACTGATACGGTCGAGATTTAGACTGAACATTTGAGGATTTGGACAATGTGGGATATGTGAATGCATGATGCAATGGAGGCAGTGGCTAACTGGTCAAACAAGGGTGTGTAGCGTGCTATGGAGTACAAAGAAAATAAGGTTTCAAAGTATGTGGACATGCACAGGAAGAAGGGGTCACGACTGTAAAAATTGAAAACTTGTGGGTCATGCCATGGCTCGACTAAGCCATGACTCACTACCTAAAGCTAAGGACCTAAGGTCAGACATCCCCCTTACAATATAGAGTCATTAGGAAGTGAATTGGTCCATTAGAAGTTAAGAACTAGACCCTAGGTAGCAGGACAGATTTGATGTTCTGTGGCAGTGAGTGAAGATAAGTGAAGGACTCTTAATGTGCAGGATTTGTGGAGAGGAATGTAAGACAGTTGAAAATGTGCATCACTGATACATGCTTGTATCAATGATGTAGGCTACAGGTAATGAAAGAGTGCAGGTGAATGAATTTTGGGTAAGTTTATGCAAGACATGCAAATGAAGTGCTCGACTGAGCAGTATAGTAAATGAATCACTTGGGACATGTAGACAAGGCTTAGGCTATGCTACCTAGGTGATTAGGATGTGAATCCACATGGTACAAATCCAGAACAATAGACTGCACCAACATGGAGAACAAAACAGTGAACACAATGGTATCACCAAATCAGTCCACTCCAAAAACCCAACACAGCCACATACATATATATCATTTAACAAATAGTAACACATATATATAACTCATGTGTAGCTCATACATACATATATATCTATAGGAATTCATTAAAAAATCAATTAGAATGCCTAATGAATGATCTACCCATCCTAAAACATGCTCAAAACTGAAATACAAAGCCAACATAGCCTTCTAGGCATTCTTACATACACTTGGGGGTCACATTCCGTAACCTCAATAGAAATGGACACAAGACTCCATGAAACTACCCCAATAGGATTTATTAGGACCTCAATCTACTCCCTAAGAGTCATGGGGTGGCTCTCCTATATGAATACATGAAATTTGATTATAGAAATGCAAGTTTAGAGGGTTATACCTATGTGGAATGAAGCCTCTACCAAGTTGCACGAAAATAGGGAAAATAGATGGAGATGGAGCCTTCAAATCATTGCTAGAGCCTTCTCCTAGCCTCTTTGAGCTCCCCCAAGCTTTTGCCCAACCAATGGAGGAAAGAGAAGGAAATTTAGGGAAGTTTGGAATGGAGGAAAAGATAGAAACCCTAGAAATGAATAGTGGCTGACATTTGGGAGTTTGAGGGGATTAAATAGGCCCTAGACTAGCCCTAATCCTTTCATTACACTTAGTATTAAGTGGGTCCTTAAGTAGGCTAAGGGGTTTGGCTCTAATCAAGACTTGTGTTCAGCCTAACCATGAATAGAGTCTAATTTATCAACGAGTTGGTCAAGTCAAATTAAATGGGATTCACCATGACTAATGATTAATTAGACTACTAATAATTACAACCATTATATTAAAAGATAAAAAATTGACTCAATTTATAAAATAACAGAAATACCCTTGTCCTAGAAAAGTGGTAGTGACAGTATTGCAGACTCTGCGTGAACACAAATTATATGCCAAGCGGAGTAAATGCGAGTTCTAAATGAGTAGTGTGACATTCCTCGGACACGTAATCTCTGCCGAAGGTGTTGCGGTGGACCCAAAGAAGATTGAAGCGGTGGTAGATTGGAAACGACCTGCCTCGGCTAGCGATATTCGGAGTTTCCTGGGCTTAGCGGGCTACTATCGAAGATTCGTGCGAAGCTTTTCAAAAATAGCATCGCCTCTGACTCGCCTCACCCAGAAGGGAGTAGTATTTGAATGGAGTGACGACTGTGAATCTAGCTTTCAAGAGTTGAAGCAACGGCTCATCTAAGCTCCAATCCTTGCACTTTCAGATGGTCCAGAAGGCTTTCAGATATTCAACGACGCATCGGGAACTGGTCTCAGGTGCGTACTCATACAGAGAGATAAAGTCATCTCCTACGCTTCACGGCAGTTAAAACAGCACGAGAAAAACTATCCGACGTACGACCTAGAATTGGCGGCGATCGTGTTTGCATTGAAACTCTGGCGGCACTATCTCTATGGTGTGGCTTATAGAATCTACACAGATCATAAAAGCCTAAAATACTTGTTTACGTAATGAGAACTCAACCTACGACAGCGACGTTGGCTCGAACTCATAAAAGATTACGAGCTAACGATCGAGTATACGCCGGACAAAAAAAACGTTGTAGCCGACGCGCTTAGTAGAATGTTTATGGGCTCACCGGCCATAAATAATAAGATACGGCGAGACCTTGAAGCGATGGGTATCAAACTCAAAATTGAGTATCGACACCTGCACCTAGCTCAGTTGAAGTTAGGATCGAGCCTGCTTAGCAAGATAAAGACCGCACAGAAGGACGACTCATTCCTGAAGAAGATGCGCGAGCTGATTTCAACAGGAAGGGCGACTGACTTTGCGGAAGACGGAGACGGGACGATGCGACTAAAGGGAAGGCTCTGCATTCCTGAAACTGTCGAACTCAAAAAAAAATTTGACGGAGGCACATTATGCGAAGTACTCCTTACATCCTGGAAGCACCAAGATGTACAAGGACTTGCATACCAACTTTTGGTGGCACGGCATGTAGAAAGACGTAGCTACTTTCGTGTCGCAGTGCATGGCATGTCAGCAGGTGAAGGCAGAACACCAAAGGCCAGGCGAAGAGCTGCAGAACCTTGCCATTCCCGAGTGGAAGTGGGACAACATCTCGATGGATTTCATTATGGGATTTTCGAAGACGCCGCGGAGGAATGATGCGATTTGGGTCATTGTTGATAGATTGACCAAGTCGACTCACTTTGTCGTAATTAAAGTAGGATGGAGCGTCGATCGGCTAGCACAAATCTATATCGACGAGATTGTTCGACTGTACGGGGTACCGGCCTCAATAATTTCGGACAGAGACAGACGATTTCTATCGTATTTTTGGACGAGCCTACAAGCGGCGATGGGGACCAAACTAAACTTTAGTTCGGTATACCACCCCCAAACAGACGGTCAGACGGAGAGGGTAAATCAAATCTTAGAGGATATGTTGCGTCTGTGTGCGATCGATTTAAAGACTAGTTGGGATACACATTTGCCGCTTGCGGAGTTTGCATATAACAACAGCTATCAGTCGAGCATTCAGATGGCTCCATATGAAGCGCTCTACGGGAGGAAGTGTCGTTCACCAATATGCTGGGACGAAGTCGGAGAGCGATAAGTGCTTGGACCGAAACTGGTGGAGCAGGTCGTCGAAAAGGTCCGCTTGATTCGAGATAGACTCCGAATCGCGCAAAGTCGACAAAAGAGCTACGCATATCTTCGCCGACGACCACTAGAGTTTCTGGTCGGGGACCACGTATTTCTGAAAGTAACGTCCATGCGTGGTGTGATGCGGTTCGACGTTAAAGGCAAGTTGAGCCCGAGATTTGTAGGCCCCTTCGAGATAATCGAACGAGTTGCAATGGTAGCTTATCGGCTCGTACTACCTCCTGTCTTGGCGGATGTGCACGATGTTTTCTATGTTTCATAACTTCAAAAATACGTGCACGATCCAAGTCACGTGGTTAGCTTCGATCCGTTGGAGCTACGTACTGACTTGTCTTACTCGGAGGAGCCTATTCAAATTTTAGACCGTAAGGAGAAGGTATTATGAAATCGGTCGTTGTCCTTGGTCCACGTGCTTTGGCGGAACCACTCAGTTGAAGAGTCGACGTGGAAAATATAAGCGGAGATGAAGGAGAAGTATCCTTCGTTGTTTGCCTAAATTAAGGTCAGACCCTTGTTCTTAAGTTTCGAGACGAAACTTTTTCTTAGTGGTATATTATGTAGCACCTCGCTTTCGATAGGCGACGGACTTCATAATATGCTTGTGCCGAGTCAGATCGACCGAGAACTTAGATGGCCATCTGACTCGATCGCTGAGCTTGGTAAACGATAACACCTTTCGGCATCGATCAAATCGATTTAGACGGATGTTACGAGAATCGATCCAACTAATGGAACAACTTTTGTTGGAATAAGTCCTAGATGCAGCGGGCTACGTCTCGGCGAGTGAGCTCTATATAAGAGTCCCTTCGACGGGACCGGACCGCTGTATGGTTTTCTTTGAGCTTTTATCGCTGGATTTTGATGAAGTGCTTTCGCGTCATTTTTCTAGATGCAATCTACAAATTTCGAAGCAAGGGAAAAGAAGGAATCCTAACAAAGTATTGGTGCCATTGCAGGATCTCACGTAACTAAGGCATGAATGTTGTGAAGCGCTTCGACGGTCGGCACGATCAAAGAATTCGGTGGGTGATTCGGCCCTTCTTTTTTACTGTCCCGCAAACAAAATTTCCTTTGCCTCGAATTCATTCAAATCGACGATGCCAAGTTAAATGCATGCCAATCCACTAAGGTCAAGAACTCGGGAAAAACGTGTCAATTTAGAGTAATTTACTCTAAAAATATAAGTTTTGCACATAAACGAGAAAGTTTAAGGTTCTAGTAAAAAGATAGACTATTTTACGTGCTACAAAATAATATAAAACGTCGATTGTGGCGTGTGGTGCCGCGGGGAATTTGGCGCCTACGGGATGCTAAGTCGGAAGTATGGCTCGTGAAAAATGATTCATTGCATGAGTTGGGAGAAATGATAATGTCGCTCAATACTGTCCCCGCTATACAAATCTGTCTGCACATATTAAACTGTTCACGCATTGGCATGGTCATGGACAGCTTGTGCATAAGTTGAACTTTCCTCGATGCGGTATCCAGGGCATCGGAACCAAATCGACCTAGGGGGAATAAAGAAACTCGTGCTTTGGCGTGAGGCATTACGGGACCTGTAGTAGGGCTTGCAACCCAAACTGCAGGCACGTCGTAATGCCATATAAAGTACCTCGTGGTGCATAGCATCAATGACCGCGCATATAAAATAGTAGCATGCTCACCTATTGTCTTATGCAGGTAGTAAATATTATCTGTGTTTTATGCAGGGACGAGCACGACCATGGTAAGAAATATGATAAATCACTATATTTTACTGTATGCTTTATTACTTCAAAGATGGCTATCGATATGAACTGAATTTATTTAGTTCTAAATAGAAAGACAACTCTAAAACATGTCTACCTTAACAATCAGAGTCGGTTTAGACGAGTGGGTTCGTCTCGTCCACTTAGCAAGTGTGTTAATCCCCTCTTCCAATTTCCTCAGGTGCGGCGGGCGCTCTAAACTGAACCTGAAGTACGGATAAGTATTTTGAAGCTCTTCCTATGCTGAAGTATTTTAAAGCCAATTCAATCGAAGGCTTATGTATAAAGGGGCGAATGTATGGAATGGCAAGTGTCAGTTCAGGCAGCTTGTCGAGTATGTTTTCTTTTATTTTCAATCAATGTTGCCACAACAGCATCCAATATAATTACGACTTGTACTTCCTTGTAAGCTATGAATGAAAAGCATATTTCTAGCTTCCTATACTTCGTCTTAATTTGATGTGATTTATGAATTTTAACTTGGCGTTTCAATATAAAATCAAGTAACGTTCTTGCCATGTACGAGTGCAATTCCAGACTCGTACGGCATCACGCCTTAGCGAGGACGATCGATTCGACAAAATAACACCGGGGACGAACGGTTTGTCGACTCGGGGCGTGACAATCGCCGTCCATATAATGCCTCGAATGGAGACATGCCGATGCTGGCTTGGTAGCTGTTGTTGTATGAAAACTCTACCAAGAGAAGATGACTCTCCTATGATCTGTCGAAGACTAGTACACAAGTCCTCAATATGTCTTCGAGCGTCTGAGTCGTCCTCTCGGACTGTCCATCGGTCTGTGGGTGGTACGCTGTACTGAACTTGAGCCGACTGCCCAACTCCTCCTACAAGCTCCTCCAGTAATGGGATGTGAATCTGCTGTCCCGGTCTGATACGATGCTCACCGGTACTCCGTATAAGCGAACTATCTGCTGCATGTATAGCTCTGCCAACTTCTCGGTGGAGAGCCCCACCTTGAAGGGTATGAAGTGAGAACACTTCGTCAGCCTGTTAACGATAATCCATATGGCATCCTTCCCTCCTTGGGAACGAGGAAGCACTGAGACAAAGTCCATCGTAATATGTTCCCACTTCCACCCGGGAATGGGTAACGGCTGCAATAGACCAGCTGGCCTCTGACGCTCCGCCTTGACATGCTGGCAAACTAGGCATCTCGAAATAAAGCGTGATACATCTCTCTGCATCCCGTGCCACCAAAGATGTTCCTGCAAGTCACGGTACATCTTGTTGGCACCGGGGTGAATAGAATATCGTGATCGGTGCACCTCCTGCAAGATCGCCTCTATCAGCTCTCCCTTCGGTACACATAATCGGCTGCTGTGCCTCAAGGATCCATCCTCTGCTATGGTGAAGTCATCGAGCAATCCAGCTAAAGCCTGACCTCAGAGTCTGCGGAGGCTCTCATCTGTAGACTGAGTCTCCTTGATCTGCTCCATCAGACCTGACTGAATATCTAGAGCCATCATCTGTATCACAGATCCTGGCTGAATCATCTCAATACCTAGCTTCTTCAGATCTTCTCGCAAATGTCGATCTATCATCAGATACCATGCCATCGAATGCCTGCTCAGCGCATCTACTACCACATTTGCCTTCCTGGGGTGATACTGCAAATCAATGTCGAAGTCCATCATCAACTCCTATAATGCCCTAGTCCCAAAAATAGAAGGACTAGAACGTAACCATGCCAGCTGTATACATACAAAGTATAAGAACCCTCGTATGTATACATAAGCTATAAAATGCAGTAACCAAGGCACTAAATCTTATCCACGAAGATAAATAATCTTATAAAAGCAACTTTGAATTTGTCATGTATACAATCGTTGCGCGAAGACAAATCCACTAACAACTAATTTAAATAAGGAAGAATTATACAAAGAAAATAATTTGGTCGAGCGAAGGAGATGACGATCCAAAAGCAACATCTCGAAGAATAGAGCGCAAGTTATGGCCTTAGCTAGAGCACCTGCAAAAATCTCAAGACACACCTGGAGAGATCACCAGGTCCTCAGAGGGACGTAACAAGATACAATAAACAACATGCCATATAAATACTGAATATAAAATATGCCACAATCAAAGAAAGTGACAAGACAAAAATAAGGTAACCTAACCGTACTAAAGTGATCATGCAGTTGAGAAACAATCCTTCGACGCATGAGCCTTGGCTGTAAATAGGATCGACATAGTCCCCATATAGGGCACCAGGGGCCCACGTCCGTAACATCTGAAGATCGTCAGAGGGCATCATGTGCAAGGGACTACGTCCATAACGCTCTGGAAAACGTCAGAGGGCACCTGGAGCCTGCGTCTCCGGAGGAGCGCACAGGTAAGCAGAAAAGTACAAAGAAGCCCATACGTCAGGTATTGTTCTTCCCACCCAATGCACCTATCATGTCGCATCCACGACCATGTAACACTACTAACCATCAAGTCTTCTAACATACAACTGTTGACAGTTAGACCTAACGCACGTCCTATGCGCATCAGTGATCAGCCAATACGCAAGTCCGGATGCTATATGCTACTCACAACTCACACATCTCGTGGCACATCAGTGTCAAAGTTTATGTAATACACTAAACTAGTGGTAGTCCCTTAACTCTAGGTCCATATGCAACCAAAGGATAATAACAAAATATGGCTAATATCACTGAGCATGCACTAGATCAGGAACTGTAATAATGGTATATTTAAAAGAACTGAAAATAAATACACAGTGATATGCAATAAATAAAGTACAAACTAATTATAAACAGTAAACTATGGCAAGGTATCTTGTCTGGTGTGTCGTCTGGTGTGGTGCGGTGATCTGATAAGTCTCGGTTGTCCAATAGCCATGTTCGATGTAGGTATCCGAAATTCACGAGAAAGTAGAAGATATGATCAGTCATGATCAAGACTTGACAATAGATGAGGATTTGTAGAAGAAATGTCTATACTATGTTTAGAAATTATAATAGGTAAAACTAGATTTTTATTAGTAAAAATATATTTTTGGTAAATACTTTAATAATAATAAAAATCGTTTTAGGCTAACTCTAAGTATGTCAACACATATTTTTATAGATAGAAAACCATATTTTATTAGTAAAATAATTTAGATAAATATTAATAATCTGGAAAATCATATAGGGCTCTAAAACCATATTTTTGAAATAAAGGCCAAGCCAAGTATAATATTTATATATATAACCTTGTAGATACATTTTTACAAGACATTTTTACAAGAAAATTTGAAAAGAATTTTATATCTAAATACAAAAATCAATTACTAATAATAATAACTCTTAGTCACTAAAAATAATAATAATAATAGTAGTAGAATAACAATAACAACATAATCTAATAAAATCACATAAATAAAAATTTATATATACAGTACATACTTACATGCATACTGTATAGTATTGCAAAATATTAATAACAGAAACTAAAGTAATAATAATAATCATATAATATAATAGTAATAATAATAATAATATTAATAATAATAAAACTAATAAATACTCTGATAACCATGTGCTGTCCTTCATTAAAAAGTAAGGATAAAAAAAAATCGGGATGGAGAGAGAGCGAAGGAAGAGGGGACTCACAAAGGTCGGCGCGCGGTCTTCGCGGGACGACGGCGGTGGCGCAGCCACGCGAGGAAGGAGGCGGCACGACATTTAAAAAGGGTTTTTTGCCTGGGCTTTCGCGCGGAGTCGGCAGCGGTGGTCCACGCGCGGAGGCGCGGCTAGAACGTCGGAGTTTCGACGGTCGATCGGGGCGGGGTCCCATGCGCGCGGACACGGCGACGAAGGTGGCAGCCCACCTGTCACCGCTCGGAAAAGGAGGTGCAGCCGTCGGTTCGGGACGTAGGCGACAATCCGGCTCGGGTCTCGGCGGGGAGGCGCGGTGGTCCTCACGAGCGACGGACGCTCCGGGTCGGAGGGCGGCACGGCGAGGTGAGCTTAGGGTTTTACTTGATCTTCTTCTTCTTCCTTTTTCTCTTGTTGTTGGTGACGGTGTTTGTGGGTTTAGAGGCGCCCGCTGGCCAGAGATGGCCATAGCGGGGCGGTGGTCAGGCGACAGTGGATTGGTCGGGATTGGGCGAGGAGGTGGTTGCGATGATGACGGTGGTGATGGTGAAGATGATGGCGATGGCGTTAATGGTGATGTCGTGGGTGGTTCTCAGGGGGATGGCGGAGGTGACGGTGATGGCGGGTCTATCGTGTCGGGGTTGCGGTAAGACGGCTCGGGCAGAGGACAGGATCTGTGCGGTCCGTGTCGGGATGCCGACACGAAGAAAATAATGCAATATAGTTGTCAACTTTGGAATAAGATATGAGTAGGTGGCAACATAGACACGATGCACAATCTGTGGATGGTAGATGATTATGGATGAGTACCTCTCCTTATATAGGAGGTGGGAATTTCCAGTTGGATAAGGACTTGCAATGATTTAAACCCCGATCGATAATTCCATCTTTTTATTTAAATCGATTTAGAATTTAAGCAATCAAAATCAAATCAATCTAGATAACTTTCTTTAGTTTAATGCCTATTTAAAATAAAATATGTTCCAAATTTAAATTATCAAAATAATTCAAATATTAAATAAATAAAATTTTAAATATCTTTTTCATAAATATTAACATATAAAATTAATTAATTTCGAAAATCAAGATAATTACTTAAATATGAAATCATAAAATAGCTTTTATAAATAACAAAAATATATTAATAACAAATTCTAAATTTTGCAAAATATTTGGAATACATTTCACATAAACCACAATTTTCCAATTACTACTTATTTTTAAACGATGAACAAAATAACTCATTTTAAAAATAAAAATATTTATCACATTTATTTGAACATGTACTTTTCCATATAAAATAAAATTTATAATAAAAATATTTTTCTAAAATATGTACCTCGACACATATTTGCACTCGTCGAGCAATTATGAAACACAATTCTCGCACGCTACGCAAATACAACAATGCGAACTCGTATGCGACGTGCAGATACGAAGTACAAAATAATACAAAAATATTTTAAAAAAATTGTAGTAGAAATTTAGGGGGTTTACATCCTACCCAATTTAAAAGAATTTCGTCCTCAAAATTTAGGAGTAATTAGGGTAGGTTGGGCGAAGGGGATGGAAAGAGTTTATTCGAATTGATTTACGAGATCTTCTTGGGACGAGAATGCAAACAAAATATTCGACGAGGAGGCGAGCGACATTTCAATGGCAATATGTCATTTGATCGACTAGAACAGAAAAATTCGATGGTTTCAGTTTAGATCACGATCATGTATATGACAACCAATCAATGACTAAATTCGACCAACCCTAATATTAACCTTAAAAGGGACAACCTCATAAGTAGGTAATAAACTCCTTAATCCTTTGATATCATCAATATTCATGTAATCTCTCTTATCATAAACCGTTCTTTCCAAAAATTACTTTCGTTCCACGTTCCCAAAAAAATTTAACAAAACAAATATGATTATAAATGTGCTCTAACTTCCTCTATCTCGTCATAGAATTGCAAATATTCTGAAATTTGAATTCCATAATCTCCATTATACTAGCTCACTTATATATATATCTTCCCAAGTTATAATTTTCTCTAAAATTAAAATTCCAAACCTTCAACCAATTTGGCCCAAGTAAAAGTTAAAATCTTCTTACTACAAATTTGTATTTATTGGTCAGTGTATAATGCATCCATAGGTACCAAAATAAAAGTTCGTCTTCAATGATAAATCTCGAAAACTAACAGTATACTTTCACAACTCAATCCTTTATCATCATAATTGAAAATTTTCTATATTTATTAGTCTCTCTCTCGAAAATTTGAATTCAACAATCTCATCTTCTTGATGGTAGAAAGGAATTACTCATCTTAACTTCTTATTCATAATCATTTTAAACTTAATAAAAAAATATAAAGGTTTCTTTCTTCAACCATTGGTTATCCTTGAAAACTAATATCATCATAACACTATATGTTATCGAAGGCAACGTCAACATTGTCTTTATCAAAAATTTGCATCCATAAATTTTATATATAAATTTGGTTCTTAAATCACCAACACTTTAGAAGATTCTTCACTCGATATTTAGTTACCTTAAAACAAATTTTGAAATTCGAGAAGTCTATTTATCCTTGAGTGGTTCATCAAAACATAATACATCATTCCTTACTTCATCTATTCGGATTTATTGCACAATTTCACTTAGGTCCAATCCATACCTCGTAATCTCGTAATTATCTTAACCAACTGCATTATTTATCTATGCTGTGGGGTTCTCCAATCTAACCTCTACTAACCCAAGATTGTCATGATCAAATTTCATTTCACATAAGGAAATCATACAATAAACAAGGTTGCATAAACTATGGAGGAATCATAGTGAAATATAAGTAAAGCAGTTTAATTGGGAGAGAGAAGGGTAAGGGTTGCAATATTGAAGAGCGAAAAGATGTTATGTGTCTAAGTGAATCGAGATAAGACATGAAAATAAATGACAAGGGTTAAGCAGTCAAGATAAAACGTAAGGTTAAGCATTTAAAGGATTTAATAGATCGCAATCATATATTAGGTCAAAAAATTTGAGTCGAGGTTGAGTCCATATATGTAGTCAAAAGTATATCGATACCATGATAAAGGTTATAGTTTAGTCTTTATGACCCGAAAGTCGTACCATAAAAAGAGAGTACAAGGGGACGTATTTTAGTGGGACATGATATACCTACATGAAGGTGAGCTCGTCTAGGTTTTGCATGTAAAATTTGTTGGAAGGAAAAGTCTAGTGTTGTGCTCCAAATATCAAAGTCACGATAGGAAATGCCAAATGATCAAAATAGAAAGTGGGTTTTCATAAGGTACTAATTAATGCACAAAATAAAAGGATGAAGCACGAAATAAAGATAATTTAGGAAATCTCGTAGATCAAGTTAAGATAAGTTAGAGACACAGTTTCTAGAGAGAAAATAGTCTCATAGATAAGGGTACGGTCACGGGGACGATTCTATCATTTCTAAGTTTCAACAATTTGATGGTCACGATTAAAGATCTAGATTTGAGGGAAGGTCGAGTAAGTAAAAGATATGTTCATCGGTTTGGTCGATGACTAACTATACTTGTGTATATGCAATATCATAATCATAGGTGGTATGGCAATCTAATGTGGAATACTTCTATCTTACTTGCTTCTTGGTCCTCTACCAATATATGATCTAATCTAAAATTTCAAGTTCCTCGAAGTTTCTCAATAAAATTTCCAAGATACTCCACCAAAATTTCCAATCATCTTAGGCTGTTAACTTTAATCAAAATTTTAAATCTCTAGTCAATCTCGAAACAATCCTTGTATATCGCAAATCGAATAATAATAATAATTATTATTATTATTATTATTATTCCAAATCTTAAAATCAGCATTTAAATAAGTTTATCAGCCGTATTTCATACTACAAAATGGAATATTTAAATAACTCCCAAATTTAATTATATGTCCTTCAAATGTGTATATCTAGCTTCCAATAAGTCACAACTACTCTTCAAAAGTAAAAAAAAATTCACCAAAATTTAAATATCCATAATCAAGACTTTAAACTCGAAATCCAAATAACCTTATAAATCATAGATCATATGACATAATTTAATTCAAAAATATTTTACCAAAATTTATCAATCATCCTCAAATTTTGGTTAACCGTAAATCATACTTCCACATTTAAAAAATTTATGATCATTTTCAAATCAAATTTATATCCCTCCAAAAGATGTATAGCTATAACTCAATAAATCATAATGTTCAAAGACCTTCAAAAATCAAAATGCAAAATCAAATCAATTTATTTTCTCGATCTAGCTATCCTCTTGTGTATACCACCTTGTAATATCAAAATTAAATTTCAACTATCTTTTGAAAGCGGTAATATGCTACTACCTAACTTGGAATTAAATAATCCTTAAGATCATATTTCTAGGAAAATAATTGCCTTTAATACTCAAATAAAATCTCAATGCATATTAATTGTCAATGTAACCTTCTAGCCATGTTTTAACCTATGGGCATATACTAGTGTAGTCATCTTACTAAGCACGAAACTAAGAATTTACGGTAGAAGGAGTCAAGCAAGATGCAAATCAAGGAGGTCGAACGAGAGTTCGGAATTTGAAGTCAAGAAGGGATGACAAGTAGGTGGATGAGATTCTAGACTCTAATCCAATATTGCAGGCCCTTTCGGTACAGTCATGTAACCGAAACGGCAAACTTGACCTGCATGGGCTACCACAAAAATATGTAACGCCCAGTCCCAAAAATAGAAGAACTAGAACGTAACCATGCCAGCTGTATACATACAAAGTATAAGAACCCTCGTATGTATACATAAGCTATAAAATGCAGTAACCAAGGCACTAAATCTCATCCACGAAGATAAATAATCTTATAAAAGCAACTTTGAATTTGTCATGTATACAATCGTTGGGCGGAGACAAATTCACTACCAACTAATTTAAATAAGAAAGAATTATACAAAGAAAATGACTTGGTCGAGCGAAGGAGATGACGATCCAAAAGCAACATCTCGAAGAATAGAGCGCAAGTTATGGCCTTAGCTAGAGCACCTGCAAAAATCACAAGACACACCTGAAGAGATCACCAGGTCCTCAGAGGGACACAACATGATACAATAAACAACATGCCATATAAATGCTGAATATAAAATATGCCACAATCAAAGAAAGTGACAAACATAAATAAGGTAACCTAACCGTACTAAAGTGATCATGCAGTTGAGAAACAATCCTTCGACGTATGAGCCCTGGCTGTAAATAGGATCGACATAGTCCCCATATAGGGCACCAGGGGCCCACGTCCGTAACGTTCGAAGATCGTCAGAGGGCATCATGTGCAAGGGGCTACGTCCATAACGCTCTGGAAAACGTCAGAGGGCACCAGGAGCCTGCGTCTCCAGAGGAGCGCACAGGTAAGCAGGGAAGTGCAAAGAAGCCCATACGTCAGGTATTGTTCTCCCCACCCAATGCACCTATCATGTCGCATCCACGACAATGTAACACTACTAACCGTCAAGTCTTCTAACATACAACTCTTGACAGTTAGACCTAACGCACGTCCTATGTGCATCAGTGATCAACCAACACGTAAGTCCGGATGCTATATGCTACTCACAACTCATACATCTCATGGCATATCAGTGTCAAAGTTTATGTAATACACTAAACTAGTGGTAGTCCCTTAACTCTAGGTTCATATGCAACCAAAGGATAATAACAAAATACGGCTAATATCACTGAGCAAGCACTAGATCAGGAACTGTAATAATGGTATAGTTAAAAGAACTAGAAATAAATACATAGTGATATGCAATAAATAAAATACAGACTAATTATAAACAGTAAATTATGGCAAGGTATCTTGCCTGGTGTGTCGTCTGGTGCGGTACGGTGATCTGACAAGTCTCGATTGTCCAATAGCAATGTTCGATGTAGGTATCCGAAATTCGCAAAAAAAAGAAGATATGATCAGTCATGATCAAGACTTGACAATAGATGAGGATTTGTAGAAAAAGATGTCTATACTATGTTTAGAAATTATAATAGTTAAAACTAAATTTTTATTAGTAAAAATATATTTTTGGTAAATACTTTAATAATAAAAAAAATTGTTTTAGGCTAACTCTAAGTTTGTCAACACATATTTTTATAGATAGAAAACCATATTTTATTAGTAAAACTAATTTAGATAAATATTAATAATCTGGAAAATCATATAGGGTTCTAAAACCATATTTTTGAAATAAAGGCCAAGCCAAGTATAATATTTATATATAGAACCTTGTAGATACATTTTTACAAAAAAAATTGAAAAGATTTTTATATCTAAATACAAAAATCAATTACTAATAATAATAACTCTTAGTCACTAAAAATAATAATAATAAATAGTAGTAGAATAACAATAACAACATAATCTAATAAAATTACAGAAATATAAATTTATATATACAGTACATACTTACATGTATACTGTATAGTATTACAAAATATTAATAACAGAAACTAAAGTAATAATAATAATCATATAATATAATAGTAATAATAATAAAACTAATAAATACTCTGACAGCCATGTGCTGTCCTTCATTAAAAAGTAAGGATGAAAAAAAAAATCGGGATGGAGAGAGAGCGAAGGAAGAGAGGACTCACAGAGGTCGGCGCGCGGCCTTCGCGGGGAGACGACGGTGGCGCAGCCACGCGAGGAAGGAGGCGACGCGACGTTTAAAAATGGTTTTTCGCCTGGGCTTTCGTGCGGAGTCGGCAGTGGTGGTCCACGCGCGGAGGCGCGGCTGGAACGTCGGAGTTCCGACGGTCGATCGGGGCGGGGTCTCATGCGCGCGGATACGGCGACGAAGGTGGTGGCACACCTGTCACCGCTCGGAAAAGGAGGTGCAGCCGTCGGTTCAGGACGTGGGCGGCGATCCGGCTCGGGTCTCGGCGGGGAGGCGCGGTGGTCCTCACGAGCGGTGGATGCTCCGGGTCGGAGGGCGGCACGGCGAAGTGAGCTTAGGGTTTTACTTGATCTTCTTCTTCTTCCTTTTTCTCTTGTTGTTGGTGACGGTATTTGTGGGTTTGGGGGCGCCCGCTGGCCGAAGATGGCCATAGCGGGGCGGTGGTCAGGCGACAGTGGATTGGTCGGGATTGGACGAGGAGGTGGTTGCGATGATGACGGTGGTGATGGTGAAGATGATGGCGATGGCGTTGATGGTGATGTCGTGGGTGGTTCTCAGGGGGATAGCGGAGGTGATGGTGATGGCGGGTCTGTCGTGTCAGGGTTGCGGTGAGATGGCTCGGGCAGAGGACAGGATCTGTGCGGTCCGTGTCGGGATACCGACACGAAGGAAATAATGTAATATAGTTGTAAACTATGGAATAAGATATGAGTAGGTGGCAACATAGACATGATGCACAATCTGTGGATGGTAGATGATTATGGACGAGTACCTCTCCTTATATAGGAGGTGGAAATTCTCAGTTGGATAAGGACTTACAATGGTTTAAACCCCGATGGATAATTCCATCTTTTTATTTAAATCGATTCAGAATTTAAGCAATCAAAATCAAATCAATCTAGATAACTTCCTTTAATTTAATGCCTATTTAAAATAAAATCTATTCCAAATTTAAATTATCAAAATAATTCAAATATTAAATAAATAAAATTTTAAATATCTTTTTTATAAATATTAACATATAACATTAATTAATTTTAAAAATCAAGATAATTACTTAAATATTAAATCATAAAATAGCTTTTATAAATAACAAAAATATATTAATAAAAAATTCTAAATTTTATAAAATATTTGGAATACATTTTATATAAACCACAATTTTCCAATTACTACTTACTTTTAAACGACGAACAAAATAACTCTTTTTAAAAATAAAAATATTTATCACATTTATTTGAACATGTACTTTTCCATATAAAATAAAATTTATAATAAAAATATTTTTCTAAAATATGTACCTCGACACATATTTGCACTCGTCGAACAATTATGAAACGCAATTCTCGCATGCTACACAAATACAACAATGCGAACTCGTATGCGACGTGCAGATAGAAGTACAAAACAATACAAAAATATTTTAAAAAAATCGTACTAGAAATTTAGTGGGTTTACAACTCCAACCATCTTCTTTGCCTCATGTTCAGCTCCTTCTGCGTGAACACATACTTCAAGCTCTTGTGGTCAGTAAAGATTTACATTCGCTCTCCGTATAAGTAGTGTTTCCACAACTTGAGTGCAAAGATCACCGCAGCTAACTCTAGGTCGTGAGTAGGATAGTTCCGTTCATGAGTCCGTAGTTGCCTAGATGCATAAGCAATCATTTTCCCATGCTGTTGTAAAATACATCCTAGTCCCTTTCCCGAAGCATCGCTGTAAATGGTGAAACCTCCAGACCCAGAAGGTAATGCCAGAACTGGAGCGGTCGTCAGCCTCCTCTTCAGCTCCTCAAATGCTACCTGACAGTCCTCTGACCAGATGTACTCTACAACCTTCCGCATCAGCTTTTTCATGGGTTCAGCTATTCTAGCAAAGTCCTGGACGAACTTCCTATAATAGACTGCTAATTCCAAGAAACTTCTGATCTCTGAAACCGATGTCGGAGCCTTCCACGTCTCGACGGCAGCAATCTTCCTGGGATCCACTAAGATCCCCTCTCCAGTGACCACATGACCGAGAAACTCCATTCGGTCTAGAAAGAACTCGCACTTCGACAATTTGGCATACAACCTCTCCTTCCTTAGAATTCCCAAAACTGTCCGCAAGTGTTCTGCGTGCTCTTCCGACATCTTCGAGTATATCATAATGTCGTCGATAAATACCACGACTGGTCAAACAGATCATCTATCCGAGGCAACAAATATTTGTTCTTGATGGTAATGGAGTTCAACGCTCGATAGTCAATGCACAACCGGAATGTACCATCCTTCTTCGGCACAAAGAGCACTGGCGCTCCCTATGTAGAAGTACTAGATCAAATGAAACCCTTTCTCAACAGGTCATTGATCTGCTCCTTCATCTCTACGGCCTCCTTGGTCACCCTATAGCAAGCCCGGGATACTGGTGATGAGCCCGGTACTAAATCTATAGTGAACTCCATATCTCTGTCAGGCGAAAGTCCTGGAAGATCCTGTGGGAATACATCCATAAACTCTCCAATGATAGGGTGTGACGGTGCTAACTCCCCAACTGTCGTGCAACAGTTCGGCTCTAGACTGATCTCCGGCCCTGTCCTCCTGACACTGAATGGTGCCGTTCCTGGGGGACTGAACAAAATACTACCCTCATGACAGTCTATAGCTGCATGAGCATAGCTAAGCCAATCCATTCCTAATATGATATCATATCCGGGAAGTGGCATCACAAAGAATCGTCCCCCAAACTCTCTTCCAACTATAGTAATAGAGCATCTATAGATAACTCTAATGGGTACTGGTCCGCCTCCCGTCATTACTCTACTCAACTCCTCGGTGGATGTAGCTATTAAGTGGTGTTTTTTTAAAAACTCTAATGACAGAAAGCTATGCGATGCACCAGAATCAAACAAGCATAGAGCTAGAAAAGTATGCAAATATACATGACCTGTGATGACGTCGGCCAAATAATCTGGCTCCGAAACCTGCTTCGGCTCCGCCTCAAGAGCTAGACTATAAGCCTTCCCCTGGGATCCCGTTTGCTGCTGCAGATGCTGCCCGAACATCTGCTGCTGAGTCGGGAGCGGCGGTCCTCTAGATGGTGGTCCAGTACCTGGTACCCTCGCTATTGGGCAATCCCGAAGCTGGTGGGTGGTAGACCCACAAGCTAAGCACTGCTTCATCCTCTTTCGGCAGATGGAATAGTCATGCCCTGGCTTCCTACAGTATACACACACAGCTCCCCTCTGCTGCTGTGGTCCCGGAGCTCTAACTGGTGGGGTTGGGTGATGTGGGGTGGGAGGACGGTATACCTGCTGGTGCGGTACCGGAGCTCTCGACTGTAAAGCCTAGCGCTTGGAAGGTCCCTCGTGGTGTACGGAAGCTGGCCTTTTGCAAGACAGAAGACGTTCCTCTATCCCCAGGCCAACTCTAGGCTCTGGTAGTAATCAGTCGTCCCATTCGCCACTAGGAGGATGCCAATGTTTGGGACTAGACCATGGGAAAATCTACACATCATTTCCTCAGGGTCTGCAACCAGGCTAGGTACAAAATGACTCAAACGACTAAACTCTGCCGCGTACTCGTCAACAGAACGGCTCCCCTGCTGGATGTTCTAGAATTTTAGCACTATCAGAATAAGTCATTTTAGCGACGCCTAAAGACGTCGCTAAAACGACAAATTACGTCGCTAAAAATATTTATCGACGCAATTACCGACGTTTTGGCCTTGTCGCGAAAACGTAAGTCGCTGATCTTTAAAACGTCGCCGAACGTCGCAAATACCGACGTTCACCGACGTATGATTACGTCGGTATATCCTAGGATATTACCGACGTCTACCGTCGTTTCGTCGGTGGATTAGCGACGTGGTGAAAGTTGCTATACGTCGGTAAAATCCTGGAAACTTACCGACGTTTACCGTCGTTTAGTTGGTGAATTAACGTCGTTGAAAATGTCGCAAAATGTCGATAAAATACTGGGAATTTGCTGACATTTACCGTCGTTACGTCGGTGGATTGGCGACGACTATTATGTCACTAAATGTCGGTAATTCCTGGGATTATTACCGACGTTCACCGACTTTTACCGACGGTCTCCGACGTATAAGGACGTCGGTAAACGTCGATACCCTGAAAAATTTTGCCGATTTACCGACGTTTACCGACGCAAACGTACGTCGGTGGACGTCGGTAAACATCGGTAAAACTACAAAAAAATAAAAAAATAAAATACAGAATGTCCTTTTCTCCCTGCAGTTTAAAAAGATAACCATAAAGACACAGTATAACAGATATCATTTTCTTTCTGGGTTCGCCGACCCCTTCGGTGGAACACTCAACACCGGTAAACGTAAACCACAGAAGCACATTAACATCCAATTGAAACGAATAATAACATAAACAACAGTATAACACAATGTAGCAGGCAACAAATAGAATGGGATCCAACAAATAGAATAGGATCCAACAAATAGAATAGGCACAACCAACAAGTATCCAAATAACCAAGTCTACACCAAATAACAAAGTCTACAACCAAATAACCAAAGTCTACACACAACCAACAAATAGAATAGGATCTAACAAATAGGATCCAAACATCCAAGTCTACACAAACAATAAATATCCAAGTCACAAATAAAGGATCAAACAAACACAAACAAACAGTCCTAACTAGGACTACTAGGAATCTGGTACAGGAGGGGCACCGCCGCGACGAAGGGATAAGAACAACTCATACTCCTCAAGAAAAATCGATACCGATGGAGCAGGCAGTGACGTCGGTGGAGTCGGTGTCGATGAAGAAGGCGGTGGAGTCGACGACGATGAAGGCGCACCCGGAGGACCAGCACGCTCTAACGCTGTAAGTCGCTGGTTGTATGAATCCATGGTAGATAACAGTCTATCACTGCTCTGGACCATCGAATTTGTCACCAATCTCAGCCTATCGGTCATGGTCACCTGTGCTGTCTGCAGCTCCATCACCGTGCGCTCTAATACTCCAACGCTGTGCTCTGTCCTCTCAGTCGTCTCCATGAGCTCCATAATACCGCGGTCGAGCGCATCCAATCGTGCTAGCAGCACAGGATCGTCCGTAGGGTGCTGAGACTGCTCCTCGATCCGTCGTAGCAGGTCGTCACGGAGAGACTCCATCATCTGGTGGACTCGGGCAGACTCCTGGGACGGCTGTGGACCATGCACACTAGCACGAGATGCCCTAGAGGACTGGATCGCAACTAGGGTTCCATAGGATCCCGTACCGTAGTACGTACCCCTATAGAGTCCACCAGCGGCGGTCATCCACAGCTCGTCCGTCGACGGAGCTTGAGTGGGCTGCGAAGAAGTACCGGCCTCTCCTACATTAGGTGCACTAGCAGTCGCCCGTTCCCGCAGCCTCTGATACTCGGCCTAGAAAGTATGGATAGTACTCTATAATTTCTAATTTCTAATTAATGTACTTATTATTACTAACTACATGAATATTTATTTGCATCATATTTACTAAGTTATATTAAAATTGACACGAAGTATTAAATTAAGATAACGTATTGTAATACTTACATAGGTCTGCTCGGCCCTCTCGTCAATAAGGCTTTCGCCCTTCCGATGGGTGGCCAGGAAAACGGTCACCATGTCGGCGTTACCGACCTTCCTTACCTGTAATTAAATATATTATCTTAGTAATAATTTATCAGATTTGCATTAAAATAATATTTCTAAAAGAGAAAGACATACCAGACGACAAAAATATTCCGTCATCGGAATCGACCCACCGTACCACTTCGAGGCATGTTGCCTAGCCGCCTTGGCCTTCTCCGACTTCTCCTTGTACCTTGGCTCGTCGAATCGATCCTTCATCGCATTCCACTGATAAGGGGTGATCCAACCTTGGATCGGCTTTCCGGCACGATCACGAGCCTTCTGATCATTAATAGCGTCGCGGATCAGCTTGGCAGCGACGGCAGAAAACATTTCCTCGATAAGCTCGGCCCGGTACGGTGGATAGAAAAACATATCCTAGAAGAGCGCAAACCAAATATTTAACAGTTATATATAATATGAATTAATTATACGATTCATATTAAAAGCAAATCTATTTTAACCTTGAAGCGCGTAAACCAGTAGTTCTTCCTTTCGTCTGGAGCATCAGAGTAGTTAATTCAAGGACCACCATAATTATGCCTCAGCATGTGGCCTAGGCGTCTCTGTACCTCTGGGGGACGATATCTATACAGACATATTATATTCATGAAAAAAGTTAATTTATGATAAAAATAGAAAAAAAAATTATAAACCAAAATACCTACTTTGTACCATCGGCCCAGATCTGCGTCCTCCTCTCCTCCGGAGGTGCACACGCATCATCTGCATGATGCTGGTCGGCCGTCGGCACAGTCGCCTCGACCGTCGGTGCAGCATCTGCCATCTGCTCATCCGTCTCCATCGTCGTATCAGCAACAGGAACGCTAGACGAGCGAGCACTCTCATTAGGCCTGGAACTACTCGTCCCAGGAGATATGCCACGTGACGTCGTCCCAGCAGGCCCAGCTACTGTCCGATATGTCGGAGTAATCGGCGACGAAGATCCAGAGCCGGTACCAGTAGGAGGTACCGAAGGAAAACCCCCGTCCTCTAGCAGTACCTGTAGGAAGTACCGGAGGATCATGACCTCGTCGTCCACCTTTTCGGAACGATCCACGACGACCTGCCATACCTGATAACAATATATGATAATACAAAAAATAATAGAGACTAAAAATATGAAAGTACAACAAAGACAAGATAATAACCAAGACAACATATGATGATACATTCTACAATAAACATCTAAGTCCAGATAATATATTCTAGAAGAAACATCTAAGTTCAGATAAGTATATCTCTCTCAATCATCTTCAGAATAATCATCTTGTTCGTCTTCCTCGACCTCATCTTCCTCTTCCTCCTTATCTTCACTTTCATCTTCGCCTTCGTCGGCTTCGTCTTCCTCTTCGGATAATTCTACATCTTCTACATTATGTGTCGTGTAATGCGTAACTTCCGTGGAGTCCACATCGACAATATTGGTTACAAGAGGTAGCTTGTCCTCCTGGTAAGCTTTTTCGTTAACATCAAAAGTGTCTCTAGCTTTAGTCTTGCATACTGCCCACCAGTCAGACTTCGTTGCTCCCCGTCTCGGATAAGCTGTGAAGTACACGAGCTGAGCCTGAGTTGCTATGACAAACAGTTCGTAGCCTTGATATCTACGCTTGTAGTTATATCCACAAGACCATGCTTGTCAATTTTTCAACCTTGATTTTCAATCGGATCGAACCATTCACACTTGAACAACACGATCTTTGCAGGTTCTCTGCCATTATTATATGACAACTCCACAATCTCTCGCAAGATGCCAAAGAAATTATTTCCTGGATCAACATTTTTATAGTTCGAAGACTTGATACACAAACAACTGTTTTTCGTGGAATCAAGATCCAGGAAGCTGTCTCTGATCGGAGCATTTATCGACTTGAACCGAAAGTAATTGACACAGTAACTTGGCCATATTTTAACAAAAATAATTGGTCCCTTGGCAAGAGTTCTAATTAATTCAATCTCGGATGAAATTAGACGATCGACCTGAATATCAAAGAAGAGATAACAAGTTATTTATTATGCAGTTGCATTAGAAGAGGCCAGTAATTATCGAGCTACTTACATATTCGCTCAACCAAGAAGGAAAATGACGTCTCATTTCTTGTTCTAATGCTTCATCTGTTAGGTAGGGTCTAACCAGCCTCAACTCATCATTATATGTGCTGGAAAACAACGAAGCAACCGTCGATTAGTACAATAATATTAGCTTATACTATTACATTGAGATGACGTAAACTCATCATTCCTTACTTACCCCTCTAGCTTCTCCACTTCATCCTCGTCGCAATTGAGTAATACATACAACTGAGCAGCCCTTAGCTCTTCGTCATTCAAATATTTCTTCTTTATTTTCTCCGAAGGCTTTCCGGACGCATTGAATACTTTCAGTATTCCATCATTAAATTCTTGATATCCGTCGTCGTTTCTTGGAGCCCTCGTTCTATTCGTAGCAACATGAGGTTTGAAATAGGAGGAACAGAAATTTGTAATCTCCTCGAGAATATAGGCTTCACAAATAGAACCCTCGACCCGAGCCTTATTTTTCACCTTTCTTTTTAGGTGATTCAAATGACGCTCGAATGGGTACATCCATCGATATTTGAAGGGTCCACCAACACGTGCCTCGTAGAAAAGATGAATCGACAAATGCTCCATAGAGTCGAAGAATCCAGGAGGAAACACCCTCTCTAGCTTGCACAGTGTTACCGCAATGTCCTTCTCTTGCTTTCTAGACGATCAACGAGCAATTTCTTAGAACAAAGGTCCCTGAAGAATATGCTAAGCTTCGTCAATGGATCCCAAACTGCCTGCGATAAGAATTCCCAAAATGCAATCGGAATTAACCGCTCCATGAATACGTGACAATTATGGCTCTTCATACCTGTCAGTTTGTTCTCCTTGAGGTCGACGCATCTTCTCAAGTTCGAAACATACCCATCTGGAAATTTCAGACCTTGAATCCACCTACAAAGCCTCACTTTATCCTCCTTCTCCAGTGAGAAAATTGCCTTAGGCTGCTTCAACTTCCCATTCCCGTCCTCTATCAAATACAATGCAGGACGTCTACATATTTCTTCCAAGTCCAATCTAGCATTTGGATTGTCTTTCGTCTTTCCCTTTACGTCTATTACAGTATTAATTATGTTGTCAAATACATTCTTCTCGATATGCATGACATCAAGGTTATGTCTAATCAGATTGGTGCTCTAATATGGAAGATCCCAGAATATACTCCTCTTCGTCCAGTTATGAGTGCGACCAAATCCGTCACACTTGTAGCCCGTATCAGGCTGCTCAATAGCACTTGGTAAATCTTTTACCTCTTCCCATATCGTGTATCCGAGCCACCTTGGCGGGGGATTAGCCTTCTCCACAACGCTAGCACGAAAAGCATTCCTGTTCCTCCGGTACGGATGAAGGAATTGTCGATGACAATCGAAGAAGCACGGTTTGCCTCCGTGTTTCAAACGGAAAGCCTTAGTGCTGTCCATGCAATACGGACATGAAAGACGACCATGCGTGCTCCATCCAGATAACATTCCATAGGCCGAAAAGTCGTTGATGGTCCACATAAGTGCTGCCCGCATCTGGAAATTTTATTTTCTAGATACATCGTACGTGTTGGAACCTACTTCCCACAGATGATTCAACTCATCAATCAATGGCTGTAAATACACATCGATGTTCTTTTTCGGATTGTTCGGACCTGGAATAATAACGATGAGGAACATATACGGAGTCTTCATGCACATCCAAGGCGGTAGATTGTACGGGATGACGATCACAGGCCAACACGAATACTGGGATCTCGAAAGTCCGAATGGGGTAAAACCGTCGGAGCAGAGACCCAATCTAACATTACGCGGATCAGAAGCAAAATCTGGATACTCTCGATCAAAGTGCTTCCATGCTTCTCCATCGGATGGGTGATCCAACACTCCTTCGGTATGTTCCCGCTTATGCCAACTCATGTTTTCTGCAGTTTCCTTCACCATAAACAACCGCTGCAATCGCGGCGTCAACGGCAAGTAGTACATCGAAGAGGTAGGCTTTCTGGCACCGACAGACTTTCTTCTACCACATGTCTTGTAGCGATCGACACAACAAAATCTGCAGACATCTTCATCCTTGTCGTCTTTGTAGTACAATATGCACCCGTTGCGACAGGCATCGGTTTTTTCGTATCCCATCCAGAGCGATCTAACCATCCTCTTAGACCGGTAGAAGTCTTTAGGCAACTTCGCACCCTCAGACAATATTTCTATAAGCAACTCCATAAGACGGTTGTAGCAATCTTACGACATGTTAAAATCGGACTTGATGCTCAACAATCTTGTAACCACCTCCAACGGTGAATGTTCCTCACAACCAGAATATAATGGAGTCCTTGCATTCTCCAGCAACTCCATGAACTGTGCAGCATCGGGGTTCGGTGCCTCCTCAGGTGCATCATGGTCATCCGGATCGAAACTAGGCCCGGCCGCGTCAAAAACCATGTTCACCAATCCATCGTCGTAAGGAGCGTTGTTGTGGACATCCACATAAGGCTCGTACTCCGATGCTAAAGACACAAGTTCTCCGTGCTCGCTCCACTGATAGTAATTCGGAGTGAAACCCTTCGAGTATAAATGATACGTGACATCCACTTCTGGATAATATTTTAAGTTGCTACATCTTACACACGGATACTTAATTTTGGTACCGTCCATGTACTGAGGGAATGCCTTGGCAAACTGCAGGAACTGGTGTACACCCTCTATGAATTCATCCCGCACACCGTACATGTCATCAGGATGACGGTTGTACATCCAAGTATGATTCCGCAGATAGTAATTCAGCTCCATAATTATGTAAGATAGATACATCAAGGTAGTGAATGATATGCAAGTGTCAAAGCTTTAAAATAGTAGCTCAACCGAGGGATAGAGTTAATTGGAGGAAGTTACTGGGGAAAGTGAAGACCGACATGAACTGATGACGCACGAAAATGAGGGTCTCAAAGCTGGAACAAGTCAAGTTGTGCTTTGGAAAAAGAACTCTTGCAAGCTCTTTGTTCACAACGGAATCCTTCTCCATGTCAAATTAATGATGTTAACCTTAGCTGAGAGTAAGCATTTAATGTTTCCAATTGAGTACTCACCTAGACAGGTTGTACTAATGTTAACAGTAGGAATGATGTTTGGAATGGTTTATGAAGTGGTGAATCAACATTAGGTAGTTGGATTTATTTCAGACAACCATATTAGTATGTGGAGGGCCAAACAGTTGGTGTTAGATGTAGACTAACTAAACTGTGAAAGAAGATGGATATTTGTATGAGTTAGCTTCAGTAGAAAGACTGTGACTCTGCATGAGTCATATTAGAGGAGTTACTCTGCATAATCATGTACTAAGTATAAGATATGGGTTAGGGCTTAATGGGCTAAGCTAAGCTAGGAGTCCAATAACACCAATAGTAATGTCTGTAACTAGAATATTTGTGAATATTATGTATCAATATGAAAATAAAGTTTGGGTAGTAATTTAGCATATTATTTATCTTATATCTAGAATACCCTAATTTAGCCAAAATTTGAGCACATAGATGTCATAGTGTGTGCGCGTCAGTGTTGTGTCATGTGTCAAAGTGTCGTATCCGTGTGTATACGAGCCGGTTAGGGTTAGGGTTTACCTGATCAACCGTGGCAGGAGAGGAGGGACGACAGCGAGGGGGAGCGACGACGGAGAGGGGGAGCAGCGGTGGAGGTGGCTGGAGCTGGCTTTGGCGAACGGGAGGGACACTCGAACGAGGGATCGGGCGCGGAGATGGCGAGGGGGAGGAGGGGGTCGACGGTCTCCGGAGGAGGGGGTCGGGGAGCGGCGGTCACCGAAGGAGGGGGTCGGGAAGCTGATGGGGGAGAGGGTTGGGGAGAAGAGAGGGAATGGTTTGGGTTGGAGAGATGAGAGGGGTCGCCAAGGAGGGTGGGAGTCGCCGAGGTCGGTGGGGGTCGCCGAGGATGGTCGGTCGGGGGCCGAGGGGGGTGGGGGTCACCGGATCGGGGTCGGAGGGAAAGGATGAAAGAAATTTGGGGACAAAAATAATGGGGGGAATAAAAACTCGAACATGACCTATATTTTCAATTTAGCGACGTCATATTAGAACGTCGGTAAACGTCGCTAATATCAGTGATATTAGCGATGAAGTAATAAGTACGTCGGTAAACGTCGCTAATATCACTAATATTAGCGACGTTTACCGACTTATACGCGACGTGAGCTCTTTAAAACGCAAACGTAGTTTAAATACGTCGCAGAACGTCGCTGTCAGTCGCTAATAATGACGTCTTGCGACGTTATAAAAAAATGTCGCTAAATTTTTTTTTCTGCGACGTTTTCTTAAAACGTCGCTAATTACGTCGGTAATATGACTTATTTTGGTAGTGTAGCCCCATGGCTACTCTAGCGGTAGTCGAAAAGAATTTCTTCTTGAACTGGATCTTGAACTGATCCCATGTGGCTCTCCCTCTTGCGAATAGTGGCTCATTCCTGAACCAAACTCCTGCTAGTCTGTCAGCAAAAATCCCGCTGCCTCGACCTGAAGGTCACCCAGCAACCTAGCTCCAAGGAGCTTCCTCTCTACAGAGTCTAGCCAGTCATCTGCGACTATGATGCCTTCAGTCCCCATGAACTCCCTAAGCTTCAGGCTCATGAAGTTTTTGATATTCCCCGCTCTCGGTCGTGGCTCTACCGGTGGTGGGACCATGGTACGCTCCTCAGAACGCTCCATGCTCTGGCGAAGTAAGGTGGTCTGCTCCTGATGGGTCGTTAGGAACCCCTGGATCAGAGTGAGCAGCTGTGTCGCGCCCCGATCCCAGAGGATCGAAAACTAGCCACTGGGCGTGATGCCGTACAAGTCTAGATTGCACTTGTATAAGGCAAAACCATTACAGTTCCTGGTATTTCTCAAAAAACATCGACAATGCAGCAAAACCAAGCAGATATATTGAAGTCACACAAGATATAAAGAAATGTATCTCTTTATTGATAATCATAATGGATTACAAGACTTGCAACGGAATACAGAGTTTACAACTGAATTACAAGACTCTTGAATAGCCAACTGAATGTATACACTTGCCCTTTGGGCTACAACTGAATATACCGACTCCTTTACATTAAACTTGCTAATTTTTCTATAATCTCACTGGTACAATTGAGTTATACTGTTCCATACATTATGTCCCGTATAGCAGAAGGCATCGTCTTACAAGAAGAGCTTCTGCACACCCATCCGAATCATCGATGCCAAGCACTGATCAAAGGATATTTTTCCCATAAGCAAACACCTGTAATATTGCCCACAACGTGGGTCAGTACATCATCAATGTACTGGCGAGCAGTGCTGGCCCAACTCACCTAAAAAGACAACACCAAGTAATCATGTTATAGAACATTATTAACAGTGGTCTTTCTCGTTGCCTTAAGGTCAATTTCATGTTTAGAGCCGACAAGAAGTAAAGCATGCAATCACATAGCCAACATAATTTAAAGCATGCGGTTATCACCCTTTGGTGAATCTTACCCACGGTCGTGTAGCCATCCCTGTACAATTTATAATACTTATTTTGCCTGCACAAGATATTGTTAGAAACAATATCATGATTCAATATAAATATCACCCTTCAAGTGATTCTTACCAATAGCCAACATCCTTCCCTGTATTTGAGTAATAACTTACTCTGCTTGCATAAGACATCATTAGCACCGGATCCACTACTGAAATATGCTTAAATAGCGACGTATATTAGCGACGGCGGAAACACCCGTCGCTGATAATTGCATATAGCGACGTCTTGTTCTTCACGTCGCTGTCCGTCGCTGCGTAACGACGTTCAGCGACGTAGCATAATTTACGTCGCTGGATTGCGACGTATAGCGACGTATCATTTAGGCGTCGCTGTTTTATTTCATATAGGGTTCCTGGCCCGATCGAAATCCCAAAATTTTTACCCAAAAAATTCTTCCCGCTCTCCCCTCTCCCCCTGGCGAACCCTCCCCCTCCGGCGACCACTCCCTCCGGCGACACCCTCCCCCTTCTTCCCCCGGTGACCCCGCTCGCCCGTTGACCCCTCCCTCCGGCGACCATCCTCCCTCCTCCGACGAAAGAGTCTTCCTCGCCGCTTCCTCCTCCGACGAAGCCACCCTCCTCGCCGCCTCCATCCTCCGACGAAGCCACCCTCCTCAGGTAAACCCTAACCCTAGCCCTAGCTATCTAGACACAGACACGGACACGAGAATCCTAACCCTAGCTGCTGGGGTGGTCTTTCTGTCGAGGGAGGAGAGAGGGGTGGGGGTGGGTGCAGGGGGTGGGGGGGTCTTACTGTCGAGGGGTGGAAGGAGGGGTGGGGGTACCCGGGGGGTGCAGGGGGGGAGGGGGGCATGGTTGGGGTGGGTGCAGGGGGAGGGGGGCTAATTGGTTTTTGCATGTGGGATTAGGTTTGCATTGTTAAATGGGATTTTGAATGGGTTAGGGGGCTGCCTGTGTATCAACTGATACACGGTTTTCTCATGGTTGTTTCTGAGATTATGAATACCATTTTTACTGTTGTGTGGTTAATTATTGTTCATTATTAATATGTAGCATGATTACATGCCTGAGAATAGATTGAGGTTCTATGTTGTTCATTTCATGGATTTCGAATTGCTTCGGTTTGTAACTGTCAACCTATTTCCAGATTTTATAATGTTTAATAGCTCACTGATTCCTTTTAATTGATTTTGTGTTCCTAAAACTGTGATTTGGAGTTGGTTGTATTGATTGGGGACTTGGGTTGATATTCACATATATGTATATTAGTTGACATGTTTGTTGATATTACTTTTAAACTGAAATATAGGTTTAAACCTGAGAACTGTTTCACTTTAAACCCTATTAACATATACACACACACAGTTTCTATATGGTATGCACACACATGTTTAGCTCACTGTAGGACTTATGCACATTGGTTAATGAAACTGTCAATTAATTCCTGAGAACGCATTGTGTTGAACTGTCACATATTCATTTGCTGTTTTCTGGAAATTCACACACACACATTTGTTCATGTCACTTGTCCACTCTTACACACACCACACACATTTGTTCATGGACTTATGCACATTGGTATCGGATCGGAACTTGCCAAACCGTATCGGTATCGGCCGTATCGGATCGGTATCGGCCGATACTTTAAACCATGATATACACACAAATACACATATATATACAATCAAAAATCCATTTGAAATTCATTTTAAGAATCTGAGAAGTTGACGATATATACCCAAGGTTCACAATATCGGTATCGGAATCGGTATCGGACTATTCCTATGAGTATTGGTATCGGCGATATCGGTAGTATCGACGGTATCGTATCGGAGTATCGGACTTTGGTATCGGAAAACAAATAATTATTAATAAATTATTTACATTTAAAAACATATATTTTATACATTTAGGCATAATTTTAAGTATTTCAGCGTTATTTCTTAGTAGTTTTGAAATTATATGAAATAGTAGTCACCCTTACCGATTGGTTTTGCCGAATTGACTGGAACAAAGACCCCCAATGTCGGTATCGGTCAATATTTGGTATCGATCTGTATCGGATCGGAACATGCCAAACCGTATCGGTATCGGCCTGTTGGATAATATCATTGTTATTAGTAACTGTCCAATGTCGGTATAGTATCGGAATATGCCAATGTCGGTATCGGTCTGTATAGTATCGGTATCGGAACATGCCAATGTCGGTATCGGTCAATATTTGGTATCGGTCTGTATCGGATCGGAACATGCCAAACCGTATCGGTATCGGTCAATATCATTGTTATTAGTAACTGTCCGCTACTAATGTGTGTCCCATAATAAGACATTATATACGAATTTGTGCCTGTTGGATAATGTGTGTCCATCTTTGTAGAATTATTTCCAAATGGATATGAATTACTACTTGCGGAATCGTTCATGGATGTACAATCGTCGTCCTGATGATATGTGTGGTGTGCGGGATGAATACATAGCGGGAGTAGAACAGTTCCTACAGTTTGCTAAGGCGTTCCCTCAGTACATGGACGGCACCAAAATTAAGTATCCGTGTGTGAAATGTCATAACGTGAAATATTATCAAGAAGTGGAAGTGACGTATCATTTGTACTCGAGGGGTTTCACGCCTAATTACTATCAGTGGACCGCACACGGAGAACTTGTGTCTTTAGCATCAGAGCCGGAGCCTTACGTTGAGCCGTATATGCATGCGGGACCTAATTTTGTTTCAGATAATCATGCATACGACGACGGATGCGTGAACATGGTTTTCGACGCTGCAGGGCCTAGTTTCATTCATGATGCACCTGAGGAGGCATCGAACGCCGATGCTGCACAGTTCATGGAGTTGCTGGAGAATGCAAGGACTCCATTGTATCCTGGTTGTGAGGATCATTCACCGTTGGAGGTGGTTACAAGACTGTTGAGCATTAAGTCAGATTTTAACATGTCGCAAGAATGCTACAACCGAGTGTTGGAGTTGATTATAGATATTTTGTCGGCGGGTGCTAAGTTGCCTAAAGACTTCTACCGGTCTAAGAGGATGGTGAGATCGCTCTGGATGGGATACGAGAAAATCGATTCCTGTCGCAATGGGTGCATGCTGTACTACAAAGGCGACAAGGACGCAGATGTGTGCAGATTTTGTGGTGCTGATCGCTATAAGACAACTAGTACAGGAAGGTCTACCGGTGCAAGAAGACCGACTGATTCAATGCACTACTTGCCTTTAACACCGCGGTTGCAAAGATTATTTATGGTGAAAGAGACGGCCGAAAATATGAGTTGGCACATGCGAGAACAGATTAAAGGAGTATTGGATCACCCATCCGATGGAGAAGCGTGGAAGCACTTTGATCGAGTGTATCCTGATTTTGCTTCAGATCCGCGTAATGTCAGGTTGGGACTATCTTCTGACGGTTTTACTCCTTTTCGTCTTTCGGGATCCCAGTATTCGTGCTGGCCTGTGATTGTCACTCCGTATAACCTACCGCCTTGGATGTACATGAAGACTCAGTACATGTTTCTAACCGTTATAATTCCTGGTCCGAACAATCCCAAGAAGAACATTGACGTATACTTACAGCCTTTGATAGATGAGTTGAATCAGTTATGGGAAGTAGGCGCTAACACGTACGATGTTTCCAGAAAGCAGAATTTTCAGATGAAGGCAACCCTTATGTGGACCATCAACGACTTTCCGGCCTATGGAATGTTATCTGGATAGAGCACTCATGGCCGTCTCTCATGTCCGTATTGTATGGACCGTAGTAAGGCTTTCCGCTTGAAACACGGAGGAAAACCGTGCTTCTTTGATTGTCATCGGCAATTTCTGCCAAAAGATCATCCGTTCAGAAGGAACAGGAATGCATTCCGTACCGGCGTTATTCTATTTGTGAAGCCTATGTTCTCGAGGAGATTACAAACTTTTGTTCGATGTATTTTAAGCCTCATGTTGCAACTAATAGAACGAGAGCTTCCAGAAACGACGACGGAGATCATGAAAGTATTGATACAATACTGAAGGTATTCAATGCTCCAGGAAAGCCATCGGGTAAAATGAAGAAGAGATATCTGAACGATGATGAGCTAAGGGCTGCTCAGGTGTATGTATTACTCAACTGCGACGAGGAGGAAGTAGAGAAACTGGAGGGGTAAGTAAATCATACGTCTACATTATTTTAATAGTGTTGAGAATAATACTATTATATTAATTGCACGATGTTGTTTTCAGCATATTTAATGATGATGTGAGGTCAGGAAGGCCACACATAACAGAAAAAGAACTAGAACAAGAAATGAGGCGTTATTTTCCATCATGGTTGAGTGCATATGTAAGACTTGAGGACTCTGTAATTACCTTTCTGTATATGCACTTGATTTAGAATGAGCTTAATTGCTTCTTTCGTGGTATTTAGGTCGATCGTCCATACGCAAAACTTGAGAATGAGTCTATTAGAACGCTAGCCAAGGGACCAATTTATGCTGCAAAAATATGGCCAAGCTACTGTGTTAATGGGTTTAGGTTCAAGTCAACAACTTGCCCGATCAGAGACAACTTTGTGGATCTCGACTCCACCAAAAACAGCTGTTTGTGTATCAGATCTTCGAACTACAAAGATGTTGATACGGGCAACGATTTCTATGGTGTGCTACGGGAGATCGTGGAGCTGACATATAGTTATGGAATAGAGCCTGCTAAGATTGTGTTATTCAGGTGTGATTGGTTCGATCCGATTGAAGGTCAGGGTTGGAAAGTAGACAAGCACGGTCTTGTTGATATAAACTATCGGCGTCGATATCAAGCCTATGAACCATTTGTCCTATCAAGTCAGGCTCAGCTCGTGTACTTCACAAGTTATCCTAAACGGGGAACAACAAGGTCGGACTGGTGGGCAGTATGCAAGACCAAAGCTAGAAATACCTTTGAGGTTGACGATATAGCTTATCAACAGGATGAACTACCTCTTGTAACAAATATTATAGAAGTGGACACGACGGAAGTTCCTCATTACACATCTAATTGTGTAGAAGAAGTAGAAGTATCTGAAGAGGAAGATGCAGATGAAAGTGAAGATGTAGAGGAGGAAGAAGAAGAAGAAGAAGAAGAAGAAGAAGAAGATGAGCTAAACGAACTAGATGAATTTTTAGAAGAGGATTAAAATCTGTGATGTCTATCATATAAATATGTATTTTTGTAATAATAAATCTGTGACACTTTAGTGACACTTTTATCTGTGACCATGATATTTTTCAAAAATCTGTGATGTCTATCATATAAATATGTATTTTTGTTTTATTATCATATGTTATTATCAGGTATGACTAGACCAGGAGGACGACGCGGAGGATATTACATTAGGCAGTCCAGTCAGCCTCGGCCTAGGGATGGAGGGGGCAGTTCCGTACCCTCATCCTCATCTCCGAGTACGCCAGTGTACCATTCTGTTCCCGGTCCATTATCGGAACAGGGCAGTTCCAGCAGGTTGCAGGGTCCTCCCTCGTCGTCCAGCCTTCCTGATCCCGCGTCCAGCATCCCTGATATCTCGTCCAGCATTCCTCCGGTCGACGGCTCTATGGGGGAAGCCGACGCCGAGCATATGGAGGCCGGCGATCAGACTGAACCTACCCAGGCAGGAGGTGAGAGCGACCCTCCATGCGCTCCCCCGGGCGAGACGCGTATGGAGATTTGGACGGACGGGCCTATGAAGTAAGTTAATTAATTAATATATATTTCTCAAATGATTATATGTACATATATATTCATGAAATTTTTTATTGTATAGATATTGGCCTTCTGTAGTCCAGAGACAGCTGGGGCTATTTCTGAGGCAGAACTATGGTGGGCCTTGGCTCAACTACTCAGATGCTCCCGCAGATAGGAAGGCCTTCTGGTTCGCCCACTTCAAGGTAAAAAAATTGTTTATTTTTAAATTTTAATAATCATTTGTGTATATTATACAACTTTTGTATTTTACTTCTTGTAGAGGACCTATTTCTATCACCACACTGGACGGCGAGGATCGAGGGCCAATTTCCTGTCGTCGCAGCCAAGCTCATCCGTGATGCGATCGACGACCAGAAGCGTCGTGATCGCGCCGGACGTCCGATCCATGGTTGGATCACGCCGGATCAGTGGGCTGCGATGAAGGCTAGATTCAGCGAGCCCAAGTACCAGGAGCGGTCTGAGAAGGCCAAGGTGGCGCGGTCGAGCGCCGGTAAGTGGTGTGGTGGCTCCATTCCGATGACGGAGCATTTTTGTCGTCAGTACGTTTCCTACGACTGACATTAATTTATATATAGTTCGATATAGAATGTTTAATACTAATAATAGATAATATATTTTAACAGGTAAAAAAGGGTGAGGACCCAAACATGGTGACCGTCTTCCTGGTCACACATCGGAGGGCTGGGGAGTTTATTGACGAGAGGACGACGCAGGCATATGTACATTCTATTCTTTATATTAATTTACTATAACTTAGAAAACATGAAAATAGATATCAATATAGACTTTAGCAAACACTTACACGTTAGCAAACATGTTCTAGGCCGAGTTTGTTCGGCTACAGCAGGAGGCGGCTGCTGCTGCTAGTGCGCCAGCAGAGGGAGGGGCTGGTAGTTCCTCCCAGCCGCCTACAGCTCCATCGGAGGACGAGCTCTGGATGATCGCCGTTGGCGGTCTTCAGAAGGGTACATACTACGGTACGGGATCCTACGGCGCGTATTTGGCTTCGGAGTCATCCCGGGCCCCCTCCGTCAGTGCGCAGTCTCCGACTTCGCAGGCGTCGTCACGAGTTGGGGATATCCTTCGTCAGATCGAGGAGCTGCGTCGCGAGTTGCAGCAGCAGATTTCTGATGCGATCGAGCGACGATCCGACCCTCCGATCGTCACCGGACGATTTGATGCGGTCGAGCGCAGTATACAGGAGCTGACGAGTCTGCATCAGGCTACAGCTGCCAGCTTGCAGACGCTCACCGAGTCTACGTAGCGCACAGAGCGTAGACAGGTGGAGCTGGAGGGATCGCAGAGGAGCATGTCTGCCTCACTCACTCAGGTTTTGGCTTCGCTTGAGGCGAGTACTGAGAGGGTGGTGAGATCCCTTGCTGCGTATGGTAAGCGACTGCGAGAGCTGGAGCAGATATGTCCTCCCGGTCCATCGACGGCGTCGACTCCAGACACTGCACTGCCTCCGGCGCCGACTCCAGACACTGCACTGCCTCCGGCGCCGACTCCAGACATTGTACTGCCTCCTACTGCCCCTACGGTATAGCTCACCCGGGAGCAGTATGACTACATTCTATCCCAGTTGCGCGGCAGGGGTCCGCAGTGATTTTATTGGTTTTTTTATGAGTTGTATGTATTGGCCCTATGGGCAAATTGTTTATTCATACACTGTTGTTTATACACTTGGTGGGAGACTTTTTATCATCTTCCATTTTTATTTGACTCTATTGGATGTTTGTGAGGATGTGTGTCTGTGATATTTATTTTGCATGCCTCCTGCTTTTATTGTGATATTTACTTTGTGATATCTGCGACAGGGATGACAAATATACCTACGCTGGGTTATAAGCGATTATCTGATATACAAAGGAGGTGCTGCCGAAATTTTAAAAAAAATTATTGTGTATTTTTGTTATGCTGTGTGTCTGTATTTACAGTGAATGTGAAATACAGTGTTCGGAACCATCGACAGTTTCGATTACTGTTGTATGTGTTATCTTGGATAGAAATAGCAACAGTTCAGGGTGCACTTCTGAGAGGTTCATTTTCACGTCCTTCACTTTCTCGGGACGTCGTAAAGGTTCCCGAGAAGGTGAAGGACGTGAAGAGGAAGCTCTGAGAAGTGCACCCTCAACTGTTGCTCTTTCTATCCAAGATAAAACATAGAACAGTAAGCGACACTGTCGATGGTTCGAACACTGCAGTTCACACACACTGTAAACACAGACACACAGCATAACAAAAATAACAATTATATTTTTTTAAATTTTTTTTATAATATCTGCGACGTATAGCGACGTTCTGCGACGTCCTGCGGCGTATAATTTATGTCGCTATACGTCGCTAAATAGTGACGTCACATCGCTAGACGTCGCTAATATACGTCGCTACGTTGCCCACGTGGCCACGTGGATGCTATGCCTCATCATCATTTATAAACTTTTAAGCATCGCTAGTGGTCGCTTTACGTCGCAATGTTGGCGACGTACTGATACGTCGCTCTCTGTCGCTCATTTTGCGACGTCTAGCGACAATGAACGCCGCGTCGCAAATAGCGACGTTCGGCGACGAAAGTATCATCTGCGACTTGCCTATAAGCGACGTATGTTTTTCGTCGCTAAATACGTCGTAAATTGGTTTTAGCGACGTATTTTCTGTATTTAGCGACGTCTCCTGATGTCGCTAATCTGGGTTATTTTAGTAGTGACCTATCTATACGAAGGTCACTGGTGACACGCCATCTTGGACCGACTTACAGGTATACGGCGCCCTTACAATGCAGATAGCTAGCTCCATTGCAAGTCCCGTATACCGTGCTACTACTTCAGCACTGCTACTACTTCAGCATTGGTTCTCCCCAGGACGAACCGGTTTCCAAGGCCCAGGAATACCGTTCGAGGAACCACCTTGTCGACAAGTTGTCCATGACCATGCAACTATATGCAACTTATCTATAAAGAAACATATAATGCATGATAAAGAAAACTAAGTAATAACCCATAATTCTCATTCATATTACCATCTTGCTATCTTGCCTTGAGCCAATGCTCACATTTATCATCTGCCCAATCCAGGGTCTTAGGGAAATCTACATTCTACATCGGCACAGGATAATAGAATGTGATTCCTTTCTCTCATCTTTGATACCATATATCTTTCCAACCAAAGTCAATGTACTCACCGCCCAATTCCTGGGACTTAGCATCTGTTTAGCATACATTCATTCGAATGCAATTCAAGCATACTCACTGCCCAGTTCCTGGGACTTAGCATATGTCTTACCATCTATTCATTGATCCAAAGCTCGATATACTCACCGCCCAAATATTTGGAACTTTGCTTCACCTGTCATGTATTTTCATCGCAAAAAGCATATAATTCATCTAGCAACAACAGTTTACGTTCAGGTGATTATTATCTTTCATTATCTTTCTAAATTCCATACAAGGTATTATTGAGCAACTCAACAAGAAACATAGCATACTCATCCTTATTTTAAGCGTGAAGCTAAAGGATCTTTGAAAGGTTCAACACTACTCACATTCATAGGACGGTTCCCGCCACGATTGCATAGCCTTCCAAGCGATCTTTCGGATATTTCCAAGTCCAACAAGGCTTCATCGAACCAACCATCCATCATAAGACATCTTGCGGGTCGGGGCACTACAAGCTGGTTCCCGTCGAGAGTGACGGAAGCCTGGGTAGGTATAACAATAGGTGGTGGTGGGAGTATCGGGTCCTGCTGGGACTGTGAGGTGGAAGGTGGTGGAGGCATCCGGGTTGGTAGATTTATGGAGTGGGGGTATATGGTAGGTGGAGGTGCTTCGGTCAAATGGTCGACCGGCTGGGTAGAAAGTCTGCCATTTTCAGGTGTGGCATACTGGGATGAGCGTGTGAGCACCATCTAAATAAAAAAATAAAATAACTTATAAGAATTCTTTTAAGTAACAATCACAAACAAACAAACAAGAAAAGTCTAATTTGTAATAACGATCCTATGCTGTGATGAGTTTCCTATGTAGCAATCCTAGTAATCCTCTAGGTGTTCTAAATATTATTCATAATATTATCTAGTTATCTTAAGTTCCTAATTGCAGGCATGCTTGGTACAACGACGTAACCAAAACAACTTAGTCTAGACCTGCATGGGCCACCACTAAAAATATGTCACGACCCGCCACCCAAATTATTGGGCCGGGCCGAGTCATGTCCAGCCTACGCTTGAGATAAAACGTAGTAAGCTGTTCTAAAAATAAACAATACAAGATCAAAGTGTGCTAACATTTCTATTTGTCATATTGAGTTAAAACATCACAAACACAAATCATCTAGTATATGAATATGTTCCAAATACATAACCAAAATGTAAGACTGGATACAGGTCCACTAACAAAATACATAGTCTAAAACATGACTTCTCTCAAAAAGTTTCGAGCAACTAAACAAACTAGACGAGTTTCTCCGCCGGTACATCCTCGTAGGGTAAGACATGATCCTCGATGGCGACCCCATAATAGGAATCACATAGCAACTCCTCCTCGGTAAGTATACCTACAATGTTATCCTGTCAGGACGGGAGCAAGTACTGATACTACAATATTTAATATACTGAGCATGGAATGAAAGAGAAGTAATAACTGCAAAAAACATGGCATATCACAATCTATCATGGCAAGGATACATTTTGTCATATTGACATATGTATATCTAGAGTTTAAAACTGGAGCAGGTACGTAATCATCAATAGGTGTACAATGTGCGAAGGACACATGTAAATAATATGTACTTCCGTACAAGTGATAAGACGATAGATGTACATACGCACAAATACAGCTTTGAGAAATGCCTACGGTGCGGTAACATATAAAATGCAATCTTGCTCGAGTTCGGTAGAGGGACATGATCACGTACTCAACTATCAGTTTTCCCATAACCCATATTCTAACATGTGAGAGATACGAGAACAGTATAAAACATGGTGGATACTGAGAGCAGTATAAAGCATGTGAAACATGTAGAGATATTCCAGATATGACTTGCATTTTAGGTATCGGTATTTAACATAGTTTATACACAATTTATTACATGCAGTAAATAAAGTTTGTAGAGGTACTTGCCTTGTGCAAAGCAAGGGTGTGTATATGAAACTATAGATATCTGGTGTCCCGTCACTGTAAAAAGATATACAAACTTAGTTTTTATACTAAGCTAAACACTTGGACACTTGTGGTGTGACACGGCTTTCTAACTGGACACCTAGCCAAGTGTCGACTTTAGCATAGGAGACCAATGTGGGGTGACACAATACCTAGACTAACTTTCTAGGGTCTCTATACTAAGGTAGGGTAAGGTCCAACACCAAAATATTCCAAAATCACACATAAGTTTACAAGACTCAATTATTAAAACAGACTGTATACTGTGTTTCAACAATTATTAAGATAGGTAAAATGCTTAAATATAAATAAAATAAAGTACCCAAATTATCCTTGTTAATTACAGAAATTTATACTAATTTTTTTGGAATTTATAAAACCACCATAGCTATTTATTAAAAATTAGTAAACATAAGTACTTTGAAAATGAGTTATGTTTTCCTATTTTTATAAAATGGCAAATATACAAATTAAATCCTAGAAAAATTATATGAAGTTAGCTAAATTAATATAGTATTTAAATACAATTTTTTCTAGATTTTTGCATCATTGAAATATATACAAAAATTCAAATACAGTAAGTTACAATTTCTGGAAAATAAATAATTAATTATTTAATATTTTATCCACGTATACGAAATTGAACTGGAGTCCATATACGGGATCCAAGGCCATGAAACAAGTCCGATATGACTCGTACAGACCTTGAATATTTTTAGACACATTTGGGTCCACAAAACCCATGCTAGATTTGGACTCAAATGGCCGTAATCAACAAGGTACGTAAAATTACGAATATTGACAAAATTATAAAAGTGCGTAATTTAAATAAATTAAAATGCATAAATATTACAGTATAGGCACTGTATTTATAGGATACATAGTTACAGTATAGGCACTGTATTTATTTACATATTACAGTATAGGCACTGTATTTATATTGACATAAATTTAAATAACATAATTATAAAAGTGTATAATTTAAATAAATTAAAATGCATAAATATTACAGTTTAGGCATTGTATTTATATGATACATAGTTACAGTATAGGCACTGTATTTATTTACATATTACAGTATAGGAACTGTATTTATATTGACATAAATTTAAATGACATAATTATAAAAGTGCGTAATTTAAATTAATTAAAATGCGTAAATATTACAGTATAGGTACTGTATTTATAGGATACATAGTTACAGTATAGGCACTGTATTTATTTACATATTACAGTATAGACACTGTATTTATAGGATACATAAATTTAAATGACAGAAATTAAATGACCGAATGGAAATTACAATATTAAAATATATCTAAAATATAGTATGATGTGTTTACCAAAAACACAAAAAGAATTAAATGCTATATTGATAATATTTTAACATAATTATTTAGAGAGATTTACATATATATATATTAATATATATATATATATATATATATATATAAATACAAATTTCCACAGATTATTAGTATTTTACAGAAAATACTATATTTAATACATATATATATATATATATATATATATATATATATATATATATATATATATATATATATATAATTTATTTATTTTATTTTATATATATATATATATATATATATATATATAATACAAAAAGAACTAAAAATCCAACCCAAACTTACAACAGGGGGTCTTGACTCAACCCACATGAAAGGGGGGCACAGGTTTAAGGCTGCAGCCACTGGCCAATATATAAGTATTTAGTAAGTAAAACAAAATATATAAAAATGCAAATTTCCACATATTATTAGTATTTTACAGAAATACTATATATATATATATATATATATATATATATATATATATATATATATATATATATATATATATATATATATATACCCAAACTTACAACAGGGGATCTCGAACTCAGCCCACATGAAAGGGGGGCTTAGGTTTAAGGCTGCAGCCACTGGCCAGTAGGCCCAAGTGGCCGCTGGTGAAAGGGTAGGGGGTCTGATCTATTTATGGGAAATTAATACGTATGTGTATCCTTACAAAAAGAAAAAAGAAAATTATTGCTTAAGGTTGGGCTCAAACTGCAAACCTGTGATGGGGGGTAAAGCTTAGGCTCACGCGCTGACCAGCAGCCCTTAGTAGCCTTTTGTTAGGAAGCCAAGGCTCCAGAAATTTAATTGGAAGGGAGGCTAGAGATTGGTGAAGGAGCCCAATGAACAACCATGGGATCCTATTTATAGAAAAACTTTGGAACCTTCCCTTCATAAATTTTATTACAAAAATACCCATCATAAAATCCTAAATTTTCTAGTATACCATTTTCACTAAGTTGCCCTAATATATAATTTACTAAAATGGCCCTACAAGTTCAAAAATCGTAAAAATTCATACGGACTCCAAATAACTCCAAATAAAACGCAAAAAAAATTCTAAAATTTATAGAAAATATTTAGAAATTTTAAAACAAATTTGGTAATTTTTGGAATTATTTTTTCATTTATTAAATTTTGGGAAAACAGGGGTTACAAGTGTGGGGAGTTGTACTGGTGGGTTTTTTTTATTAGAAATGAGTTTTACACCTTCTCTCCTGTAGCACCCAGTTTCTAAAATGAGGATAATTTTTAAAATTTTGTAATTATAATTATTTAATAATAATATTTAAACTATATTAT